>ML397569.1:98398-128777 GCA_005239525.1 Nicotiana knightiana | reverse complement strand
GTCGCTTTTTATACAGAAATCAAAATTAGCGACCAAAGTTGGTCGCTAAATATAAATCAGATTTATTTTATATTTTAAAATATTTAAAATAATAACATAATTGTTAAACGTTAGAACTGGGTCCCAGATTAGCGACCAAAATTGGTCTCTATCTGCTTCCCATTTATTAAGCAACCAACTTTGGTTGC
This sequence comes from Nicotiana knightiana, assembly GCA_005239525.1. Classification (NCBI taxonomy): domain Eukaryota; kingdom Viridiplantae; phylum Streptophyta; class Magnoliopsida; order Solanales; family Solanaceae; genus Nicotiana; species Nicotiana knightiana. The sequence continues at coordinate 128,589 of ML397569.1, read as the reverse complement.
TAACTTTAAATTATATTTATTTATATTTTATATATTTTTTAAATAATAATATAATTAATAAAATTTTATATCTGGTCCAAGATTAGCGACCAAAGTTGGTCTTTATTTTCTTCTAGTACAATAAGCGACCAACTTTGGTCGCTAATATGAAATGTTATTTATTTAAAATTTATAATTTTTAAAATAATATTAAAAATTTTATAACTGGGTCCCACTTTGGCGATCAAAGGTAGTCGCTAATTTTACTATTTCTTTGACCAAGCAAGTCTAACCAGTCCGGTCAACATTTTGACCGGATTATCGACCAACTGTGGTCGCTAAATTATTTAAATTTTTTATTATTATTTTATCCAATTTAGCGACCAACGTTGGTCATTTTTTTTTATAGACCAATTTTGGTCGCAAATTTTTGGTCGCTTTTTGCCGGATTTCTAGTAGTGAGAACAAAGCCTCTGTGTTGGTCTAAGATTTTCTAAATTGCATATAGCAGCACTTGTATGCATAAGGCCAATAATATATGATAAGTTCTCCCCTCACAATTGGTTTAGGATCAGAAACCAAATATTTTTACTATTATCTTTTGATGTGTGGTATATGATTAATTTCTCTACCACAATGCACAAAGATATGTTTCCCAAAGAATATTGGGGATATATGTTAATTTTTCTAACATTTAGGTGATGGAATAAACAACTGAAAAATATGTTCTACGAATCGAATTATCATTAGTATGATCCTCGCTCAGAAGATAATTCAAGTCAAATGCCAGAAGCATTTACTGATCCATAATTATACATTATATTTCAGCTGCGAATGCTCCTATTAGAATTAAAATCCCTGAAGGATGGAGTTTATTGTATACATGAAGCGTGGTAGACCAATCGGTTCCAAAGGTAAAAATCCTTGAAAAGGATAGGAGCAAATGATCAAAATGATCATAATAAGGAGGAACTGAGCTCTAGAAAAGCCCACGACATAATATTTCATGAAACTCCAGCAGAAGTTCAGGTACCTGAAATAAAGAAAGTGATGAGATCTCAATAAGTTATGTCGTTTAGGAACCGATATGAAATGATCGTCGACGATATGTTTGATACAATGTAGTGCATAATATTGTAAAAGATCGTGAGGATCGAACTTAGTCCAGACACCTGAAGATGTCATGCCATTTAAATGTAAATCATAACCTACATGACTCATTTGATTAATTCTATATGAAGATCCCTGAAGGATTTAAAATGCCTGAAGCATATATTTCAAAGTCTCGAGATATGTATTCAATCAGATTACAAAGGTTTTTGTACGATTTAAATCAGTCCGGGCGCATGTGATATAATCGCCTCAGTGAATATTTGCTGAAAGAAGGTTACATAAATGATGTTATTTTTCCACGTATTTTTTGTATGAAAATATCATCAGAATTTGCTATACTTGTTGTTTATGTTGATGACATAAATCTTGTTGGAACTCTAGAAGAGCTCCAAAAGGCAATTGAATATCTTGAGAAAGAATTTGAGATGAAAGATGTAGGAAAGACAAAACTTTACATTAGTCTGCAAATTGAACATTTAGCAGACGGAATCTTTATCCATCAAGTTGCCTATACAGAAAAGGGTCTTAAAACGCTTTTACATGGACATAGTGCACCCATTAAGTACACCAATGGTTGTTCGATCACTTCAATAAGGATTTGTTCCGACCTCCAGAAGAGGATGAGGAACTACTTAGTCCTGAAGTACCCTATCTCAGTGCAATTAGTGCACTAATGTATCTTGCTAATGCTACAAGGCCTGACACAACATTTATGCTAATTTGCTAGCAAGATATGGCTCTTCTCCTACACAGAATATTTATCAGGGAGAGTAAAGTATGCAATGTACTCTTTTTTCCTTGCTCAGGTTTTTTCCCACTGGGCTTTTCCTGGTAAGGTTTTTAATGAGGCAGCTTTCAATGTACATTATTAGTGTGCTCTTTTTCCTTGACTAGGATTTTTTCCACGGGGTTTTTTCCTAGTAAGGTTTTAACGAGGCACATAATAATGAACATCCAGGGAGAGTGTTACGAAAATATTATTGTGGATGTCCATTTATTACTCTATTATAGATAATCTTCCTGAAGAAGATTATCCATCTAGTACTCTATTGAAGTTTATCTACAAGCAATTAATGCAGGCAGGTTGCAAGCAACTCAATGAAATGACTTTGCAACAACTTCTTGGTTTTGATAAGATTAGTTTAAATCGATCAGAAATAGTGGTGGATAATATTCTCTACAAATTCAACTTTTAAGAAGATGGTATACACGATTGGAATGTGGATTTTCATCAGGGGAATTAAAATACGCGATGCACTCTTTTTTCCTTACTAAGGTTTTTCCCCACAGGGTTTTCCTTATAAGGTTTTTAATGAGGCACCTAGCAATGCGTATTACTAAATATGTGTACTCTTTTTCCTTCACTAGGATTTTTCCCACAGGGTTTTTCTTAGTAAGGTTTTAATGAGGCACATTATCTTTTAATGAACATCCAAGGGGGAGTGTTATAAATATATATTATATTATGGATGTTCATAAGCTTCCTGAAGAAGGTTATCCATATGGGACTCCACAGTAAATATGTTTTTCTATTTGGTACTCTATTGGAAATAAGCTTCCTGAAGAAGCTTATCATTTCGGTACTCCTTTATGGATAAATATTACCTTCGGTAGAAGATTATCTGTATCTGGTGCAGTAGCAGCTTACACTGCAGCTTGCAGTAGCAGCTTACACAGCAGCTTGCAGTAGCAGCTTACACAGCAGCTTGCGTAGCAGCGTACACAGCAGTTTGCAGTAGCAGCTTACACATCAACTTCCTTTATTCTATAAATAGAGGATATTTCATTTCATTAAGTACATCAGTTTGAAAATTGAATAAGACATCAATATCTCTCTATACTTGTCTTCGGTTTCTTTACTATAAAGTCGTTATTTTATAACAAAATTTATTTTCAAGTAATAATTGTATTTGAAAATTAGAGTTATTTTTTGGACATGAATATAATTTGGGTTATTTTTGAAACTTTGTGAGTGGATTGAGTGAAAATTTTGAAAAATAGCTTTTGAAATTTTTTCAAATTTTTAAAAATTCTAAAATTCATTTTCAAGTGAAAATTTAAGATTCATGATCAAACTCTGATTTCGTCCCCAAATAATGTAACACCAACAGGAATGCAACGACAAAGAGAAAAACATAGAGCAATAGGAGAAGTGCAAAATAATCGATTAATATAGCATTATTCGTCAAATCGGGTGTTTGATGTTTGTCTCTCACATTGTAGAGACCTAAATTAAACAATATAAATTTTATCTCTAACCAAGAGATAAAGATAAAATCAATTACTATGATAAAGACGAAAACAGAATGAGAAATAACGTTAAAGATGTCATCTATTCTAATCAAGAATTAATGAAGAAATATAATTTTATTATGAAACAATAAAGAACAAGAACAATATTGCAGAGAAAGAGATAGAGGAAATTCTTATTGAATTTTTGGGATGATTTACAATGAGCTAAGACCCCTCTATTTATAGGGGAAAAATGACTTAGCCATAAAGTAGAACTCTCTAAAAGATAGACATTAACTCTAAATAGAGTTCTATTTATAACACTCCCTCTTGAATGTCTATTCAACAAATAATGTACCTCGTTAAAACCTTAACTAAAATAAAATCCAATGGGAAAAAAATTTTAGAAAAGGGAAAAGAGTACACATGTTTAGAAATGCGCCTTTTTGGTTGCCTTGTTAAAAACCTTGCAAAGAAAACTCAGTGGGACAAAACCTTGCAAAGAAAACTCAGTGAGACAAAACCTTGTAAGAGAAAAAGAGTGCAACGCGCATTAAATCCCCCTGATAAAGAGCATCAATTCACATCATTGAGTCTTCGCATCCCGATCTTGTACACTAGCTTCTTGAAGATTGACATTGGTAGAGATTTTGTGAATAAATCAGCCATATTATCACCTGAACGAATTTGTTGCACATTGATATCACCATTTTTTTTAAGATCATGTGTGAAAAATAACTTTGGTGAAATGTGTTTTGTCCTATCTCCTTTTATGAATCCTCCCTTCAATTGTGCTATGCATGCNTGCATTGTCTTCATACAAAATCGTGGGTAGTTTGTCACACTTCAAACCACATTTGTCTCGAATAAGATGTATTATAGACCTCAACCACACGCATTCTCGACTTGCTTCATGAATAGCAATTATCTCTGCATGATTAGATGAAGTAGCCACGATCGATTGCTTAGTCGATCGCCAAGATATGACAGTGCCTCCACAGGTAAACACATAACCTGTTTGAGATCGGGCCTTATATGGATCAGATAAATACCCAACATCGGCATAACCAACAAGATCAGTACTGCAATTATTGCCATAAAATAAGCCCATATCGGTAGTTCCTTTTAGATACCGTAATATGTGTTTGATTCCATTCCAATGTCTCCTTGTAGGAGCAGAGCTATATCTTGCTAAGACATTAACTGAAAAATTTATGTCAGGCCTTGTAGTGTTGGAAGATACATTAGTGCACCAATTGCATTAAGATATGGTGCTTCAGGACCAAGTATCTCTTTATTCTCTTCTCGAGGTCGGAATGGATCTTTATTCACATCAAGTGATCGAACAACCATCAGAGTACTTAATTGGTGTGCTCCATCCATGTAAAATCGTTTCAGTACCTTTTCTATGTAGGTAGATTAATGCACAAAAATCCCGTTTTCCAAATGTTCAATTTGCAAACCAAGACAATTTTGTCTTTCCGAGATCTTTCATCTTGAATTCTTTCTTTAAATAATCAATTGCCTTTTGGAGTTCTATAGGAGTTCCGATAAGGTTTATGTCATCAACATATATGGCAAGTACAACATATTCCGATGTTTTTTATTTTATAAAAACACATGGACAAATGACATCATTTATATAACCTTCATTTAATAAGTACTCACTACGACGATTATACCACATACGTCGTGATTGCTTTAGATCATACAAAGATCTTTACAATTTGATTGAAAATATTTTCCGGGACTTTAAATTATGTGTGTTAGGCATTTTAAATCCCTCAGGAATTTTCATGTATATCTCATTATCAAGTGAGCCATAAAGGTAGGTTGTAACCACATGCACTAAATGCATGTCAAGATTTTCATGGACAACAAAACTAATGAGATAATAGAACGTTATAACATCCATAACGGGTGAATATATCTCTTCATAATCGACACCAGGCCTTTGTGAAAATCCTTGTGCAACAAGGCATGCCTTATATCTTTGTACCTCATTTTTCTCATTCCTCTTGCGTACAAAGACCCATTTATAGCCAACAGGCTTAACACCATTAGGTGTTTGGACTATAGGCCCGAAAACTTCACGTTTCACAAGTGAATTCAACTCTGATTGGATTGCTTTTTGCCATTTTGTCCAATCATGTCTTTGTCGACATTCTCCAACAGATTGAGGTTCAATATCCTCACTATCTTGCATAATGCTAGATACAACATTATATGCAAAGACATAATCCACCACTATATCCACTCGATTCAAATTTGTCTCAATATCGATTGGATTTATTGATAGTTCCTTATTATCTTGAGTCTCGGGCTCAATGGTTTCTTCATGAATCGAAGAATTTATTAAATCGTGGATTTCTTCGTGAGATTCTTTCGTAGTGTCATTTTGACCATTTATTTTCCTTTTTCTAGGAATTCGATCCTTAGAACCCAATGGTCTGCCACGTTTTGGGCGTGCTTTTGACTCATTAGCTATGACACTAGAAGATTGTCCAACAAGGACATTAATACGGATTTGAACATTCTCAGTAGGGATATGTGATTTTGTTATCCTTTTCAAATCCGTAAATGCGTCTGCATTTGATTTGCTATTCTTTGCCAATGATAATCTTTTGCACCTCTTTTTCACAAATAGAGGTACGTGGATCAAGATGAGATAATGATGGATTTTTTCATAAAATTTCCCGTTTGGTTTCACCAATTTCTCTCCCTAATTTTGGGAAAAGTGTCTCATCAAATCGACTTTCTGCAAATCGAGCAGTGAATAAATCCCCCGTTAATATTTCAAGATAGCGAATAATAGAGGGCGATTCAAACCCAACATATATTCCTAACCTTCTTTAGGGACCCATTTTGGTGCGATATGACGGTGCTACAGGCACATATATTGCGCATCCAAAAATTCTTAAATGTGATATATTAGGTTCATGACCCAAAACTAATTGCAACGGGAAACATTTATAATAATTTGTCGGTCTGAGACGAACTAGCATTGTTGCATATAAAATGGCGTGACCCCAAACAGAAGTGGGCAGCATCATTTCATGAGTAACAATATTGCTATCAATTGCAGACGTTTAATTAAAGACTCAGCAAGGCCATTTTGAGTGTGAACATGAGCTACATGATGTTATACTTTTATTCCAATTGATAAGCAATAATCATTAAATGTTTGGGATGAAAATTCAACAGCATTATCAAGTCTAATAGACTTAATTGGATTATCGGGGAATTGCACCCATAATCGAATTATTTGTGCCATTAATTTTGCAAACGCGAGGTTGCGAGATGACAATAAGCACACATGAGACCATCTAGATGATGCATCTATTAAGACCATAAAATATCTGAACAACCCACTAGGGGGTGAATAGTTCCACAAATGTCCCCTTGTATACGTTCCAAAAACGCAGGGGACTCAATCCCAACCTTCGTTGGTGATGGTCTTATAATTAACTTACTTTGATAACAAGAAGTGCAAGAAAATTCATTATTTAAAAGAATTTTTAAATTATTTAATGGATGTCCATTTGAGTTTTCTATAATTTGTCTCATCGTAATTGATCCAGGGTGTCCCAATCGATCATGCCAAAGTACAAAAGTATTAGAATCAGTAACCTTATGGTTTACAATAGAATGTGCTTCAATTGCACTAATTCTTGTCCAATACATGCCACAAGATAAGATGAGAACTTCTCAATAACCCTCTTTTGTCCAGAGACATTCTTGGTAATGATGAGATATTCAAGATAATTCTCATCTATTGTTTCAATATGATATCCATTTCGACTGATATCTTTAAAACTCAACAAGTTCCTCTTGGACTTGGATGAGAACATAACATTCTCTATGATAAGTATTATTCCCTTAGGAAGAGTTATGGTAGCTTTTGCAGAGCCATCAATTAATTTACTACTACCAGAAATTGTAGTAACATCTGCCTTACACATACTTAAATGAGAGAAATATTTCTTCTCTTTGAATATTGTATGTGTCTTTCATGAATCAACTACGCAAATATTTTTTACAATTAAATTTTGATCCAAGTTTGTTTTGTGAGATATCCATATTTGCTTCCCATGGTTTGACATACAAAAGAAATATACCAATAAATATAAGTATTTTCAAAGAAAAAAAATAATTCTTTTACATAATATCAACTATATTTTTGTTTTAGTACGTGCACGTTGTTATGTGAAAATTGTACATGGCTATAAAAGTAGTTTTCCAACTTATGATGTATACATGGATACCCAGTGAATGATTTTGTCAAATACGACAATCAAGAGAACAAAATTATATGTTTTAAAGTGGTAGATAATTTATTTAGATTGCCTGACATTATAATGACACTATATAGTAGCATATTAGTCATATTAGGTAATGTATTAAAACTATTAGGTGCTGACGAAATAACAGATGATTCTAGAATTACATTCTGCTAAAATGAACTAACTTTATTTATAAAATAAATAATACTAATTGATACTAATGACTACTCATGTAAAGAACTGTGATTACATGATGTTTATTCATTAACTACTACAAATATGCAAAAATAAAGGTTAAACTACTCAATCATCTTTAACCACGGATCCATCACCCATCAAGTGGTCTATTTTTCCATCAGGGCGCTCAAAGAAGTCTGCCACATCTAAGTGGGTGATGTCAAATTCATTGTCATAGACAAAATTAGCTTCAGGGCCTTTATTCTTTAGAGATGCTTGATAAAGCTCAACCAAATGTCTTGGTACACGACAAATTTTTGCCCAATGGCCTTTTCCACCGCAACGATAACATTCAGTCTCTGAACCATTTGCCTTTGGCTTCTCATATTTCCCTTTCCACTTTTGGTGGTTATTTTTCTTTGGGGGGTGATTAACACCAGAAAAATTTCTTCCTTGTCCACGGCCACGACCACGACCATTAATAGGGCCATGGCCTTTTTCACGTCTGGCATAATGGGAATACACTTCATTCACTTCAGGCAATGGTATAGACCCAGTGGGTCGATTTATATGATTTATCATGAGCAAGTCATTATTTCGCTCAGCCACAAGGAGAAGAGAAATCAACTCTGAGTACTTCTTGAAACCTTTCTCTCGGTATTGCTGTTGCAAGACCATATTGGAAGCATGAAACGTTGTAAACGTTTTTTCAAGCATATCATAATCAGTGATAGTATCTCCACAGAGTTTCGATTTAGAAGTAATTCTGAATATCGCAGAATTATAATCAGAAACAGACTTAAAGTCTTGGAGCCTCAGATGAGCCCAATCATATCGTGCTTGTGGAAGAGTGACCAACTTTAAGTTGTCATATCTTTCCTTTAAACCATTCCACAAAACGAGTGGTTCTTTGACTGTGAAATATTCTATTTTCAACCCTTCATCAAGGTGATGGCGCAAGAAAATTAAGGCCTTAACACAGTCCTGGGTAGATGATTTATTTTTATCTTTAATGGTGTCTCCAAGACCCATTGCATCTAAATGGATTTCAGCATCCAACACCCATGTCATATAGTTCTTGCCCGAAATTTCAAGGGCAACGAACTTTCTTTTCATAATGTCAGTCATAATTAAAAGAAAAGGAGAGGAGAAAAGTTATACCTTAATCTTCTCAAAGAGCTTCTTGAGACGGTAGAGTCTCGTGCTGATAACGTGTTATGAAACAATAAAGAACAAGAACAATATTGCAAAGAAAGAGAGAGAGTAAATTCTTATTGAATTTTTAGGATGATTTATAATGAGCTAAGACCCCTCTATTTATAGGGTAAAAATGACTTAGCCACAAAGTAGAACTCTCTAAAAGATAGACATTCACTCTAAATAGAGTTATATTTATAACAAATTTAACTAATTATGATAAATAGTTTAATTTTTATAAAATAAATCTTACAATTATTTTCGGATTTATCCAACATTTTAATAGAATTTTCCCGCGAGGGAAACTCGGATCAGAACAACGCGCCTCCTCTTCCTCTCTCTACGAAAAATTCATTCAGTCCCAATTTCTCTCTCTAAGAGGGAGAAAACCATAGAAATGGAAGCAGCAATGGGATTGATGAGAAGAATTCCACCAAAGCATACAGAAAATGCTCTCTCTGCTCTGCTTAGTCTCTTACCTCATCACTCTTCAGATCTCCTTTCTCAAGTTGATCAGCCTCTTAAGGTATTTAAAAAATCCTCTTTTCAAATTAACTTATATAATAATGCATTATCGAATATGTTCATTTTTGTAATTATTGAGGTTCCTCGTGTTCAATTTAGAGAAACCCTAATTCGTCTTAAAAGCAAATTATTTTTCATATATCTGATCTTACTAATTTGCGAGGCGTAGGTGTTGTTGTTTTTGTTGTTGTATATATGTGCAGATTGATTTATTTTAGTTTCTAGGTAATGATGTCTAATGATGGACACGGAGTTAGTTAATTCTAGTATTCTACATTCGTATTGAATGAATTAGTGTTGTGTAATGATTTGTGGTGACAAGGTCGTTAGAAGAAGAAACGATTTAAGTTCTCAGTTTGCTAGGGTTTTGTATTCAAGTGAACAGATCGATGTAATTGCAACTGAGTTTCTTGGGAAGTACTGTGCATCAGATATTTAGGGTTTGGTTTTTCAGTGTCACTACTCACTTTTTATTAACAAGAAATGTGGAGTCATTTTATTCTAACCCAGACTACTGAAAATATTGTTGCCAATTGCAAAGTTAAAAGTTAAAAGGTGAAGTCAAAAAGCGTTCATCCTCTCGACGCACGAGGTGACTGACTAACCTGCGCCCTCATCGGAAATGGGAGGAAGAGGACGACCGAGGAAGAATACCACCAAAACGCCGTTACTAGATCAGAAGATTATGATGACTAGATCGTGTGAACAAGGGAAAGGAAAGACCAAAGACAAGGATCAAATTCAGGAGGAGGAGGTAGTGCATGAAAATGACAGTGATGATAACTGGCCAGATCTGGACAAGTATCGGAATCAAGCAACAACACCAGTGAATTCTAGTAGGAAATTGGCACTGATGGAGAACATGAGCAAAGGAAATAGCGAAATGAGGGTTGTAAGTGAGAAACCCAGCTCGAGTGAGGCAAATTCCAATGGAACAGTACATGCAAGCTCAAGCAAGGAACAAATTTATGTGGAAAATCAAAAGGAATCTCAAGTGAAGACCTCAATTCAAACAGTTGATAACGGTCGATCATGGGTAGGATTACTTCAGGAGAACAAGCTAGCTGCAAAAGATATGAATCTCACCTATATACTCCCGACAATGAAGGATGGTGAAGTTGTTATGCAGCTGATGGAGGAAGATATTGAAGAGGAAAATATAAAATGGACTAGAGCGGTCATATTGTATGAGGTGGGGAATACACATTCAATTGGAGTCATTGAAAGGTTCATCGCTAATCAATGGGCAAGTGTGCAGAAACCTAAGGTGTTATTTCATAATGATGGATATTTCATAGTCCTGCTTAGTACTAATGAAGAGAAGGAGAAGGTACTGATGAATGGTCCTTATACAATTAACAATAGGCCAGTTATCATGAGGCAATGGTCGGAGAATTTTTATTTTAATGAAGAAGTTCTGAGGACTATTCCCCTGTGGATTAAGCTTTCAAATCTACCACTTAACCTTTGGTGTAATCAAGCGTTAAGTAAGATAGGAAGTGGTTTGGGGAAGCCAATATATGCTGATGCTTGTACAACGATTGCTGAGAGAATTTCATATGCAAGAATTTTAATAGAGATGGATGTTACTAGGCCAATACCAGAGAAGATTAAGCTATATGTCCAAAAGGAAAGGTGTTGGAACAATTAGTACCATTATACTGCCAAAAATGCTGTGAACTTGGCCATTCATGTAAGGATCAAAGGAAGCTGAGACAGGAGGATATGAGGAGAAATGTGGAAGGGAAGCAAAAGCAGGAATGGAGGAAAGTTAGAGCACTGGATCCTAAGGTTGACAAAATTGATACACAAGGGAGATTTAATGAACAATTGGAGGAAGAAGCAACTATACAAAATAGTAATTCAGAGGTTGAAACACAATGGCAAATAGTTCGAGGAAGATCTGCAACTAAGAAGCACACAGAAGTGATAAGGGAGAAAGAAGTGGATATTGGCAATGCTTTCAAAGCGCTGGTTGATACTGCTCAAAAAATTGTTCAACTGTCTGAAGCTCAAGGTGCAAAAGAAATGTGTAACAAGGAAGGTAAGGGTGGAACTCCAATCTTATCTATTATATCATGATGAACTTTATTGCATGGAATGTAAGGGGTCTGAATAAGGTGTACAAACAAAAAGAACTAAATTTTTTTTGCAGAATTAATAATGTAGTATTGATAGCCATTAATTGAGCATAGAGTGAAGGAAAGTAAGGCTGAATCTGTGTTAAGGAAAGCTATAAAGAACTGGAAATGGGTGGATAACTATGATGAGGCTCCTGGTGGTAGAATATGGGTTGCATGGGATTCTACATTGGTGGACTATACAGTGAATAAACATCATGAACAATTTATTTTGGTAAAGGTAACAATATTGCAACAGAATGTTCAGTTCCACTTATGTGCTGTCTATGGTAAACATACAGCGCGATGTGAGGAGATGCTGATATCAGTGGTCAATGTAAGGAGTCCTTGCCTTATACTGGGGATTTCAATACAATTATAACAAGTGAAGATAGATTTAATGGTAGTCCTGTGCAGGAGATGGAGACAAGGGAATTTAAACAGTTTTTAGTGGATGCTATAGTAGATGAATTGAAGACAATGGGAAGACAATACACATGGACTAATAACCATGTGGACAGTAGGATTGATAGAATTCTGCTAAATGCTGAATGGATACAAATGTGGCCTAATATGGAGGGGGTGTCTATGAACCCTGGTTTCTCTGATCATTGTCCTCTAAGTGTGAAGTTTGATACTAATAGCCAAGTTGGAGGGAAACCTTTCAAGTTTTTGAACTATGTAAACTTGAAGTCTTTTGAAGATACAATGCAGCTTGGTTGGGGACTTGGGAATAGTAGACAAACAATGTTGACAGTGTGGAACAAACTTAAGAAGTTAAAAGTGCTACTGAAGCAAATGAATGGAGTCCAGTGGCAATGGAAGTAAGATACAGGATGCAAGAGAAAGACTAGAAAACATACAGAACCAAATGAGTAGTCCTGGCCAAGGAGAAATATAGGTTGAATTGGAAAGAACTACTAAATTGGAGCCGGAGAAATGGCTAATGGTGGAGGAGAGCATTATGAAGCAGAAGTCCAGAGTACATTGGCTTAATTTGGGAGATTCTAATACAGCTTTTTGTCATGCTTGTATGAAAATTAGACAAGCAAGGAACACCGTTGGCAGGTTAATTGATAGTAAAGGGGATATAGTGCATAATCTTTAAGAGGTGAAGACAGTACTAACTTTTTATAGGGGATTACTTGGTAGTTCAGCTACACAGCCACCAATGATCAACTATGACATAATGAAGAATGGCGATGTGCTGAATAGAAGTCAACAACTACAGTTGATCAGACCCGTCAGCAGGGAAGAAGTGAAGCAAGCATTACTGGGCATTGATGACAACAAGGCACCAGGGTGTGATGGTTATAACTCCTACTTCTTTAAGAAGACATGGCACATTATGGGAGAGGAAATAACAGCAGCAGTTCAGGATTTCTTTGAGAGTGCAGATATGTGTAAAACCATTAATTGCACAACAATCACACTGATTCCAAAAATCCAGAATCCAACAAACACAAGACTTTAGACCTATTTCCTGTTGTACAGTTTTATATAAGCTCATCTCTAAAGTAATAACTACAAGAATGCAAGGGGTGATGGATAGATTAGTGGATAATTGCCAAGGTGCTTTTGTTCCTGGAAGGCGGCTAATCACAGATAACATTTTGATGAGTCATAAACTAGTGAAAGGCTATGGAAGGAAGAGTATCTCCCCTAGATATATGCTTAAAATTGACATGCAAAAAACATATGACTCTGTGGAGTGAATGTACATAGAACAAGTGTTAAGGTCACTGAATTTCCCAGAAATCTTTGTGAGATGGATAATATCTTGCATCAGTACAGTGACTTATTCAGTTCTAATAAATGGTAGACCAACAGATCCTTTCGAGGCAAAGAAGGGGCTCAGGGTGATCCACTTTCACCTTTCTTATTTGTTTTGGCAAAGAAGTTTAAATATCATCCCAAGTGTGCCGGGTTTAACTTAGTGCAACTGGGGTTTGCAAATGATTTATTATTGTTTTATAGAGGAGATGTGCAATCTGTGAAGATACTGCATCAGCATTTCCAGAAATTCTCTGCAGCATCGGGACTGGTTGCTAATCCAAACAAGAGTTGCATCTATTTTGGAGGGGTGAACCAGTTGACTCAGCAACAAATTATGCAACTGGGGTTTGCAAATGATTTATTATTGTTTTATAGAGGAGATGTGCAATCTGTGAAGATACTGCATCAGCATTTCCAGAAATTCTCTGCAGCATCGGGACTGGTTGCTAATCCAAACAAGAGTTGCATCTATTTTGGAGGGGTGAACCAGTTGACTCAGCAACAAATTATGGAGATTCTTGGTTATTAAAAGGGAGAATTGCCTTTCAGATATCTAGGGGTTCCATTGTTACTAAGAGACTATCTGCTATACAATGTGAGCCACTAATTGAGAAAATGTTGAACAGAATTCAGAACTGGACAACAAAGTACTTGTCATATGCAGGTAGAGCAGTCCTAGTGAAGAGTGTACTGTTTGCTATACAGACATTTTTGGCACATATCTTTATACTGCCTAAGAAAGTTATACAGTTCATAGAGACCATATGTAGAAGGTTTCTGTGGACAGGAGATGCTGAACCAACTAAGAAGGCCTTGATAGCATGGGAAAGACTTTGCTCACCTAAGGTTGCGGGGGGTTGAACTTTATAGATGTGGCACTATGGAATGAAGCTGCTATTTGCAAATTGCTATGGAATATATGCACTAGCAAGGAGAAGCTATGGGTGCATTGGGTATACACTTACTATGTCAAAGGCCGTGCAGTGTGGAGTACAGAACCAAAGAATGCTTCATGGGCAATCCAGAAGATATTTCAGGCTAAGGAGTATTTTACAAGGGCTGGAATGAATGGAGATGATGTCCAACAAATGGAGAAATGCTCAATCAGGGAACTATACAGATCATTACAAGGTGTATTTTAAAAAGTAACATGGAGGAAACTAGTGTGCAATAACCAAGGACAGCAAAGTGGATATTCATATTGAGACTAGCAATCCAACAGAGGCTAGCTACCAAAGATAGACTGGCGAGATGGAGTGTAGATATAGATCAAACATGTTCTCTGTCTAATAAGGAGAATGAGACAATGCAACATATATTCTTCAAGTGTGAGATTACAGGGAAGATATGAAATGGTCTGCTGAGATGACAAGGGATTCAAAGATCACACCACAGCTGGCAGGAAGAGATTACATGGATGGTGAAGGTGAATAAAGGCAAGAGTGCAAGAGCAGCTATATGCAGAATGACACTAGCAGCATCAGTGTATCATTGTTGGCAGGAGAGGAATTTTCTGATTTTTCAGAAGAAAAGAAGGACAACCACTTCTTTAATCAATCAGATTATCCAGGAAGTGCACATAAGGGCAGCATGGTTCCCTTATCTAGTTAAGGCGATGGCTACTTTGAACTGGTATCCGAAATTAGTTAGAATAGAACATTGTAGTAGATGCTGATGAAGTTATAGAAGAAGTGATTGCTATATGTCACCATACTAGGCTTCATGCCCAGTAGGTGATATACTAGACAAATTTTGTAATAGTTAGATGAGTTGTAAATATTGAGAAGAACTGATTGCTAGATATCACCATACTAGGGCTTCATGTCCAGTAGGTGATACGCTAGACAAATTTTGTATTAGTTAGATGAGTTGAAAATATTGTTGCTTGGTAATAAAATTCTTAATTACCAAAAAAATAATAAGTTAAAAGGTCTTTCTTTTTTCTGTGAGTTCTGCCATAGCTCTGGTTCTTGTGTGTATGTGTGTGAGAGAGAGAGAGGGAGGGGGAAGGGGAGAGGGAGGGAGAGGGAGAGGGAGAGGGAGAGGGGGAGGGGGAGGGAGAGGGAGAGGGAGAGGAAAAAAAAAGAATAAGCTGCTTGTATATGCGTAACAAAGAAATATGGTACTCGTTTTCTCCTTTCCATGATTCAATTGAATTTTGATAGCACATATATCGAGATGAATTTCCAAATATTATATGTCCTGTTTATAAATTTGGGGCAAAAGGTTAAAAGGTTCCTGCAACTAGGAAAAGGAGAGAGACTTCTGTTTTTGCAATGTAGATGCCCATTGCCCAGTTTTAGATGTCAGAGTTCCCATTAGAATGCTAGATTGTCCATTTTCTTATACTCAGATATTAGCATACGGACAATATCCAAGTTTGCTTCTATAATTAGGAAATGCAGAAAGATTTTTGTTCTTATCTCGGTGCACTACTTCTTCTACCACTTGTATGCACATAAATTTTTCTCACATCAATAAATCATTAATTTAATAAAGAAGTCCTTTTCTGGAATAGTCTATAATGCCTGATGTAGACATCAGATACTGTGGGAGAATGCCACCTAATATTTGATATCATAAGATTAAGTAGATAGCTTAAATGAAGGAGTGCTATAGAGGTGCTACACAATATTAAGATGCATATAAAGTGAAAGCATGCGTTGTTGAAAGTTTTGTGAGTAATAATGCATTGTATTCTTGCGGCTGTTAAGATGGATGTTAGGCTGAATAAGATTAGAAATGACCACATCTACTAGGATAAAATGATAGAATGTTGCTTAAGATTGTTTCTTCTTGCTCTACGTAGACCTCCAAATGCACGGTCCATATGTGTGATACCATGATGATTGAAGGTGGTCAAACGTGAAAGCTACTTTTCTTTCTAAAATGTAGAATTACTTCAAGGACAGAAAAACTTGTCATATGAAATTCTATGAACTATGATAGCCCAGAAGCATTCCCCGTTTGTGTGTTTCAGAAGTCTGGATTATGGTTCTAATGCATTCTTTACATGCTGCTATATAATTAGGAAAATGGGATGTACGAGATATTCACTATGCAGTTACGTGGTTGCTTCATATCTTACCTTTAGATGTAGAGCTGTAACCTACTGTTTTATTTTCATTTTCAGATAATTCCTTTGTTTTTCTTGAAAATTATTTGATGAGACTTCTTATATACCAAGACCTTTAGTTGCTTGGGATACATAACTGAACAATAGGGGATTAAGCATTTCTTTTTGCAGTACTAATGTTGATCAATTTGTACTATATATAAAGTATAAACAAAGGTTTTTGAGCTCGTCAAGTTTCAAAATTCATTCATCTTGATGAAGCTGATGATTTGAAATTGTATTATCAGGTATTGTGCGATATGGAGTCTGGTAAAGAGTTCATACTCTGCGAGTATAACAGAGATGCTGACTCATATAGGTAATAGATTAATTGCATTTATCTAAATGGTTTTGGTGATATTGAATGGCATCAAAACTCGTAGAGGATTCTGCCCATACTGTCATTTTGAAATAACTTATTTAAGATTTCTTTGCCTGCACAAATATAGATTTCCACAGCTCATCATGTGCTAGAGATGATTGTAATGTTTTCATGAATTCGAATTGCTTGGTACGGATTCCACTTTCTGTGTACACGTCCTAATTTTAGTTATAGCAGCATCAAACCATTTAAATGTTGGTTTCCTTCATATTTATCTCTTGTTATTTGTTCCTCATAAGGTGCTATTTTCATATTTGACCATAACAATCTCATCTTAATATTTGAAACTTGTCTGTACCCGTAACTCCACTGAAATGGTATCTTTGACTCATCAGAAGCCTTATATCTGGCCAGACGGTTACACCATGGAGCATCTTACCATGGTACCTCAGATGATCCTCTATCACCAAGTAGTCAAAGCCTGTGGGATTCAATGCAATAAAATGCTTCTCCTAGTCTATATCACCTTCTTAACTGTTCAATTATGAAACACTTAAACTCTTCTTAGAACATCTGGTAAATTGGGACTTGTTATAATTGTCTCCGATTAGGATTTTGTGGTGTAATTTTTTGCTGCCTTTTAGAAATAATATTGTTTGATTTGTTAAGATGAGAATCATCTAAAGAATGCGAAAGCCTGATGACATGCATGTGGACCAAGAATTTTGGCCTAATTGGTCTTAGTTTATCTGCTTATATCACTCATTCTCTTTGTCTGATTTTCTGGGGTGCTGGACTCTCCATATGTTGACCATAAGAATACCTCCTAGTACGAGAGCTCATGATTGTTTTAGAGTTAGCTAACCATATAATGACATGGTAGTACAGCCAATTTATGTATATCAGGTGTTTTTTCTTTTTTTTGTAGGGTCGGCCATCGAGCCAACCCTATGAAAATTCCACAAATTATGTCGGCCATATGTCTTGATATCCATACAGCACTCACCTCTCGGGCGAGTGTGGCATATTTAGCCAACCGACCCTTTTTTTATCAGGTGGTTTGAATAAGCTTAACACAGTTGGAGTACATGTTTGGCTAGTTTAGTTGTTTTCTACTGCATTTCAAGATTACCAAACTTCAAGACATATAAAATGACATAATTCCTATGCTACATTTGATAGATGTTCTATCTGTAACTTTGGTATTTTTTAACTTGTAGGTCTCCTTGGTCAAATAAGTATCATCCACCGTTAGAAGATGCGCCTCAACCTTCTCCAGAGCTGAGGAAACTTGAGGTTGAAGCAAATGAAGTCTTTGCTGTCTATCGTGACCAGTGAGGTCCCTTATTTACCTCGTCTTTTCTTCTTCTTATGCAATTGTATCAACTTAATTCTTGTTCACGTATTCCGTTCAGATCTCCTTTAACTTCAGATAAAGCCTGGGGCATGTCTTTCAGATTTTTCAAATTCCTGGTTTCATGTTAACCGACGATTGGAATAACTAATAAGAGATCATTTGTACTAGTTTCATCTCTTGGTTAGTCAGAGAGCATTTTCTGCAGTTTCACTGACCAAAACACTGTTAGGTACTATGAAGGTGGCATCTCATCAGTTTATATGTGGGAAGATGAAAATGAAGGTTTTGTTGCTTGTTTCTTAATAAAGAAAGGTAAATTCTGTTTGCATTTCCAATAACAAGTGTTATCTTTTCTGCTTCTAATTTGCAATTTTTCTGGGGGATGTAGATGGCTCCAAGTCTGGACATGGTAGAAGGGGGTATCTCCAGGAAGGAGCCTGGGATGCCATACATGTTATTGAGGTATAAGCACCTTAAGAAAGAGAACTTCTTTTGTCATCTCTTCCTTCTCTCGTTTGTTCATCTAATGAGCATGGCTTAAGATTCTTGTCAAATCGTTCAGGTGGGACCAGAAGAGGAAGGAATTGCCCAATACTGCCTGACTAGTACGGTGATGCTGACCTTGACTACAGACAATGAGTCATCAGGCTCGTTCAATTTGTCTGGATCAATTAGGAGACAGGTATTTAATGGATGGTAGTGCAGTTTTTCTTTGGGTAAATAAAAGATTTTATTACCAATTGCATTCTGTACAAGTAAAAGAAACTGCAGATTGACATCTCCAAAACTGCAGCAAGCAACTACCTAATATAACACCAAGCACTACCAAAACAACTGAGCTACCAGAACTACATTATCCAGCGTAAAACAAGTCTCTTGGTTAGCCTGCTCCTCATAGATCGTCTGTGAAAAAACTTCCTGAGTGATTCTCCTGAAAATTGTCGTTGGGTCTGTTTGCTTATCTTGAAATACTCTTAGGTTCCTCGCGATTCAAAGATATACGAACAAGTAGCCAGTGTCATTCTGTATATTGCTGCAGTTAAGTTTCTTCCTCTAGCATGATCTTAAGCCCATCTTAACTCCTCAGGCCATGACATAGCCGCTCTGCTAATTCCCTGCCAATGCAATTCCGCACTCGTGCAGACAAATCACACTGAAAGAATGAATAAGCTATGCTTTCCATTTGTGTTGTACACAGTGGGCACTCTTGGTCAGTAATAACACCCCAGTGCATAAAGCTATCCTTTGTAGCGAGTCTTCCATGAGCTGCTAGTCTAAGAATAAAAATTCACATGGCAGATCCAAGGTTATTGCGGACTAGCTTTGTTTAATGGACTTTATGGAATTTTCCTCTCATACGCACATACATCTTTTTGACTGAAAACTCTGTCATATTTCTGAGGTCTGCTATTGCAGTTATATAATGCTTTTCTTGTTAACGATGTACGGAAATCAAGAGGTTAAGGGGTCTGAAAATTCCTTCATCCAACTGTGAAGATTAATTTTTTATTTTCTGAGTAAAAAAGACAGATGCAACACTAGGACTACCAAAGGGGTGCAGCCATTCTGATATCACTCTCGCCCAAACACGTTTAACTTTAGAAGTTATCTGAATACCATATCCAATTTGGTCTAAAAATGCAGCAGCATATTTCCCTTCACTCCTCGTGGAGGAAGAAGGATGGGTATGTTTGATTATCTTATTTGAGCTATGCGACAATAGAAAAAAAAGAAAATGAGAATTCCTTGAATTGGTTATTGACAATATACAAGAGGAATCCTTATGTAGGAGTTTAAACTGCTAGAAATAAGGTAACCAATTGTCCTATAATTAAATGTAGAATTCTCTACCATGTAATATTCTATTACTTTAATTTTATGAATCTACAATGTATTCTGTAAAAACAACGGACCTTGGGCTTAATTCATCCCAAAATTAACCTTATAAGGTGAGGATTGACCAAGGGGATTCAACAATTTATTTAACCTTATAAAGTGAAGATTGCCAAGGGATTCAACAATTTGTATATAACACTAGAATCTTCCTTTATATCAAGGGAATTCAACAACAACCAACCCAGTTTAATCCCAACATGTGGGGTCTGGGAGGGTAGTGCAGGTAGAGAGGCTGTTTCCAATAGAACCTCGGTTAAAAACCAAAAATAAAAAAAAATAAAATAAAATAAAAAAAAATAAAAATAAAAAAAACCAAAAATAAAAAATAAAAATAAAAATAAAAATAAAAATAAAAATCACATACCGTAATACAGGATAAATAGTATCCAATAATAGCAACAAGAAATATAATACCTGAGGCGAACAAAACTACATACCGTAATAAAATCTTAGAATATGAAGGGAAGTGCATGCTACTAAGCCTATCGGTGAACACTATAAACTACCTACTATAAAAAATTTGTTTTTCAAGGGGATTCAACAATTTATATACAACAATAAAAAATTCGTTTTTGCCCTATTTACACAATATAATTTTCTGGCGAAGGTGATTCAACCGAACTACCGTGCCACAACCTAGTTCTGCCCCTGAACAGATTCATCCATTAAACTGATCACATGCAAGTCCTTGTTGATTCAAGACTCTTTTCTCGATTGTTAGTGTCTTTCCTAATTGTTCCTCCTTTGCATGAATAGATGAGTATGAAGCTCTCTGTCTCAGATGGTCATCTGTGTAACATGGGAAAGATGATTGAAGAGATGGAGGGTAAGCTGAGAAACTCCTTGGATCAGGTAAATGTCTTTCCTTTTAGAGGTTCTTTTCCTTTTGCCTTTTTCTTTGACGTATTTATGGTTTATTTTGCTTTGAGGTGGTACTAATTAGTTCATCCTAAATCTTGGTAATTATATGAACAAATGACTTACGCCTCTTTGTCATTCTCCCTTGATGTGAGGCACATTTCTCATGGGAAAATGCTTAGTTGGCAGTGAAAGGTGAAGGAAAGTGTGCGCTATATTTGGTACGAGCCTAGGGTAAATCGTGGTTCATGTGGCAAATAGCACTCTTTGTTATTTTCCCTTGATGGGAGGAATAGTTCTCACTTGAAACTACCTTGTTGTTTTTCGTACTTTGAAAATGCATAGTCGGAAGCAGAAAGAAGTTACGAAGTGTGTTATTTGGTAGTAAATATAGTTTAGGGGAAATTGTGGTTCACACGGAAAATTTTTAGGAGTAAATTGGAATTTACCCAAACTGGAAGTCTCTCGAAGAAGGCGCTTCAGGCTTTGTTAACAATAGAAAATTTCTATTGTCTTTTCTATATTACAAAATAGACCGTGGAATTGAGTCCAAACCCTGCTTAAACCTGCAGGTATATTTTGGGAAGACAAAGGAAATGGTTTGTACTCTGAGGCCACCTGCTGAACTGGTAACATTGCCAGACAGCTGAAATTTGTTATTTCTTGCCTTTTCTGCTGGGTGTTTCTGTAAACCTTGGTTTGCTTCCATATGTCACAGGGTTGTGGTTCAGTGCTCATTAAATTGATAACTGAGTGTATCATATCATATTTGAGTCAATTCCTAGTTGTAGATTGTCTGAAAATGTCTCCTCACTTTTCTTTAACATGTGGATTATCATACAAATTAATTTCGTCAAGGAGACAAGAGGATTGATTGATCTAAACGAAGTACTTGATTATATATAGGAGAGACCTTCTAATGCCCTGATACTGCTTTGTGGAAACCCCGATGGAACAAAGTCTCTTTAGTTTGGCTCTGTCCTAGCTAGACTGTCTCTTCATTTTAGTCACAAAAATTCGAGATATTTCTCTAGCATGCATGGAGTCAGCGTCTAATGCTGTCTCTGATTATTGTGCGTTGGAGAACAATAAATAAATAAATAAATAAGTATGTTCTAACATGAGAATGTGTCTTACTGAATTGTTCGACAAAGTTTAGATATACTTTTACTTGTATATTAAGTTTTTGGTGTTAAAAGAACTTTTAGCCACAGTTTGAAGCTTATGAAATTACTTTTAAGCTGAAATTTGGATGCCAAGATATATGACTTTCCAACTTGTTTCAGCATAATTTGCCTTCTTATCAGGTCAAAGCTAAAACATTCCTATTTTCAAAATAATTAACAAAACGTTAATGAATCCCGCGCTTTATAGACCTGCGTGAATGAGTCATAAGCAAATTGCGTATTTTGTAAAAACTTCCGATGATACCACTAGACCGTAGGTTTTTGTGGTATGTCCGAGTGTTTCGTAGTGTAAGAAAACCTAAATAGAAGAAAACAGCCTCAATATATCTTACTCAAAACAACTTCGAAAATAAAAAACCTTTTTCTAATACTACCTTTTCTTTTTCCAAAAATAAAACACAAAGATGACAATAATAACCATGTCTCAATTCTAAATAAGTTGGGTCGGCTATATAAATCATGACTTCCTTATTTAGGCTCAATTTATTTCATCATTGTACTTCCTAATAATACACACTTTAAAAATTAATTTTGGAAAGCCAAATGGATTTTCTTAAACAAGTACCAGGATCCCGCGATTGGTGAAACTTTTTTATTTTTCTTAGGCAACGGTCTTCTCCCATCTTCTAACCTTTTTCGAGTTGGAAGATCAATCTTTTTACAAGAAGTGGAATTAGATAAAAGATGCACATTCTTTGAGGAATCCAATTTAACTGGTTTTAATTCAAAATTGTAGTAGGAAACTTAATTTGTTTAGAATTTGATATTTGCTAGTTTATTTAACTCATGTCTAAATAGAATTTATAGTCATACTTAATATAGGAATAGACTTTTCTGTTTCTAGTAAAATATATTTGTACTATTATAAATAGGGGTATTGCTAGCTTATTTTATGTGAAAAAGTGTAGAGTGTAGATATTTTTACTAAAAATATTCTCCTTCATATTAGTATCAGAGCTTCTGCGATCTCGGGAGAGATCAAGTAGCTCCCGCTATCGGCGAACGTTAGGCATTGGCTGACTAGAGAGCATTCAAAGATTTAATAAAATATTTTTTTCATATTAGTATTAGAGCTTCTACGATCTTGATAGAGAATCAGAAAGCTTCCATTACCGGCAGACAACACTAGCCAATTTTAACCGTCCGTCTGGTCATTGAGTATGTTGACAAACGTCTGGTCATGAATTATGTTAGCAAAATCATAGATAGTTGTCAACAAAATTAGATTATTCGGTGAAAAGTATCAGGACAAATTCAAGAAAAAAAAAAGTATAAAGAGGTGCAAGCAAATATAGCACAGAGGAAGAAACTCTTCTCTGAAAGTTGAAAAAAGATTTAAAAAAATTAGGAATTATCAAAATTAGGTGTTGGTAACAAAATGCATCAATGAGAGTTGAAGACAGATGCTTCAACAAATTTGATATTGGTGACAAAGTCCAATGGGAGTTGAAAGCAAGTGCTTTAACAAAATTGAGTATCGATGACAAAGTGCATCAACGAGAGTTGAAGACAGGTGCTTCACAAAGTTGGTGTTGGTGACAAAGTGTATCAACGAAATTTGGAGACAAGTGCGTCAACAAATTTGGTGTTTAAGACAAAGCACATCAATGTGAGTTGAAAACATGTGGTTGAACAAAATTGGGTCTTGGTGACAAAGTGCATCATTGGAAGTTGGAGAGTGCTTTAATAAAAATAGAATTAGGTATAAATTAAATATTTGAGTTCGTAATGCTATGAATATTATTTTTCTTCAAAAATTTCCGGAATCAGAGCGCATGGGCCCGGGGTTGACTTGTGCTAACTTTTCGGGTGGGGTTGAGAATTGACTCTAATAGTTAAATTATGAGTTCTTGATCACGTATTGATTATTTTGTACGTCTTTTTGACTAGAAACTAGCAATCAAAGGGTTTGTATGTCCTTTTGATTATATGATCGCAAGAAAAGAACTATCAAATATATCCACTTCCAGAGAATATCAAATCAGTTCAGTAGAATTTAAAATTAAAAAAACAACATATCTGAGAAACACTTCACTACCTTATGACAATGATTAATAAAAAGAACTAAAACATAAATTACAGATAAATAAAAAATAAAAAATCATACCACAATACAATACCCGGTAAGAAATAACGTAATACTAAAGTGAAGCGACCCCATCAACACATACGAGATTTTCTCGAATGTATGTCGTGTTCTATTAAATTCGGTGAAAAGATTTAAGTCCACGATAATATTAGTTCTATCAAAGAATACACTACAGCTCATCAAAACATCCTCGACCTCAACAATCCCAACTCTAACTCCAACCTCACCCTCAATCTTGATCTCAGTTCTAATCTCAACACTTGTTTTTGTTAATTCAACATCTTTCAAAATCCCAGCCTATGAACTAGAGAGCCGTAAGTTTTACAAAAAGCATCAATCGTTTTGTATAAGACAATATATTCTGGCCTTGCTGATATCAGATAAATACATGTATTGCGCGATGATTTTAACGTGAAAATTAGTAGAATTTTAGGATTTTGGTTAGAAAATTAGAATTGATAAAAAAAATGAGATTTGACTATAAAATTGGTTATAGAATTGGATATAAATTAAATATTTGAGTTCGTAATGCCACGAATAATATTTATCTTCGAAAATTTTCGGAATCAAAGCACATGGACCCGGGGTTAACTTGTGTTGACTTTTCGAGTGAGGTTGAGAATTGACTCTAATAGTTAAATTATGAGTTCTTGACCATATATTGATTATTTTGTACGTCCTTTTGACTAGAAAACGTCCTTTTGATTATATAATAGCAAGCAAAGAACTATCAAATATATCCACTTCCAGAGAATATCAACTCGGTTCAGTAGCATTTGAAATTGGAAAAAACAACATATTTGAGAAACACTTCACTACCTTATGACATTGATTAATATAAAGAATTAAAACATAAAATTACAGATATATAAAAAATAAAAAATCATACCACAATACAATACCCGGTAAGAAGTAACGTAATACTAAAGTGAAGCGACCCCATCAACACATACGAGATTTTCTTGAATGCATGTCGTGTTCTATTAAATCCGGTGAAAGGATTCAAGTCCACAATAATATTAGTTCTACCAAAAAATACACGACGGCTCATCAAAACACCCTCAACCTCAACAACCCCAACTCCAACCTCACCCTCAATCTCGATCCCAATTCCAATCTCAGCACTTGCTTTTGCTAGTTTAACATTTTTCAAAATCCCGACCTCATGAACTAGAGAGTTGTAAGTTTTACAAAGAGCATCGTTCATATTGTACATGACAATATATTTTGGCATTGCTGATATCATATAAATACATGTATTGCGTGAGGATTTTAACATGGAAATTAGTAGAATTTTAGGATTTTGGTTAGAAAATTAGAATTGATGAAAAAATGAGATTTGACTACAAAATTGGTTATAGAACTGGGTATAAATTAAATATTTTAGTTCTTAATTCCATGAATAATATTTATCTTCGAAATTTTTTGAAATCAGAGCGCGTTGGCCTGGGGTTGACTTGTGTTGACTTTTCGAGAGGGGTTGAGAATTGACTCTAATAGTTAGATTATGAGTTCTTGAGCATATATTGATTATTTTGTACGTCCTTTTGACTAGAGATTAGCAATAAAAGATTTTGTGCGTCCTTTTGGTTAGATAATAGCAAGTGATCATGCCCAACTATGCCTTATAAAAAGGACTAAGCGGTCGTTGCAAATATAATCCGAGTATTTAGCCCAGAGTCGAATCCCACAGGGAATACCTATAAATTTACTTTTGTCAGACTCACTAAATTCCCCGTAATCAACTTCCCAGATATTTTGAATAACAATTGGTGATATTTCTATTAACTATAACTGAAAAAAATTAATTAAACTAAGAGTTAACTATGACTGAGTTGTAAACAAATAAGAGAAGGATCTAAGGTTGTGATTTCCCATATTGATGGAATCCCTTCCTGTTATGTGTCATATAGATTTTCCTAATCGTCTCTACCGATCATGAGCATTCTTATTACCGTAAATCTCTCCCGAGTAATTACGATAATTTACTAGACGCACTCTCCCGAGTTACGCTAGATGGCTTTTATTACAGCTCACTTAAATCGCACCCAAGGTTTCGTTATCCCTAATCCCACCTTTAAACCCTCGGTTATTGATTCCTCATATACGTTGGGATGATGTTGTTCTACAATTACCTAAATATGCACTCTCTCCCGAGTAATACATACTAAATAGGCTCATCTAATTGAGGATCCTATCAATTAACTACAACAAGAACGTGGTTGAACAAATAGAGATTAAACTGGACAAACTATATTAACTCAACAAGAAGTTCATCCTTCAACAGGTTCTATCAAAACCTTAGACTAAATAATTAGCTACTCATAATTGTGTTCATAATAACAATAGCAAAATTCATCATGAATGATAAAATCAAAAGAAAGAAAGGTAGAACTTGATGCCGAATTATCCTCCTTGCCTCTTGCCTCTTCTTGCCTTGAACAAAACAATAAAAACCTTGATATATTCTTTTTGGGCGAGCTGGACCTTTTATAGGTTAAGTGGAATTACTCCCGATCTTCCAAATTACCCCCTGAAGTTACCGCGTTCTGGACAGACTAGCGCGACCGTGCTCGAACCGCGCTAAATGCAATATACACTGTCCCATTTCTTCTGGACTAGCGCGGCCGTGCTCGTGACCGCGCTTGGGCCGCGCTAATGGCACTTTATTCTACCCTGTTTCTCCTGCTCTAGCGTGGCCGCGCTAAGGCCACGCTTGGCCCACGCTAGAGCGGGTCATCTATTTTTCTCTTTTTCTCTTCCTTCTTTCACACATACTCAACTCCGAGGGGCTTTCCTTGCTTTAATTTAGCTCCAAACACTGTCTTATGTCCTCATAAGCACAACTTGCTCCTGCAAAACATAAACTTCACAATTAGAGCCATTTTATCGTCATTTAACCTTCCTTGAACAGTGGAGCATAGTAAAGTTGGGATATAAATAGTCTCTAAACTACATGAATCTAGCCTATTATCAACACCCCACACTTAAATCATTTCTAGTCCTTGAGAAATCCACCATACTCTACAAAGGTTCCTTCATAAAGCATTTCCCTAACGTATCACATCAAGAATATATCACCAAAGTTGCGTCTAGTAGTGTAACATCTTTGCCTCAAGAGTTGACTCTCACGTGCCGTGCAATATTCATACCTACTCAATTTACTCTATACAGATGTCGAGGCTTAATTTTCCTTCGTGAATCAACTGCCCTCACATCACACAAGAGAGTAGTTCCATGAGTCATAACATTAAGGACAATTAGGAACTCAGATAGACAAAATTCACTCACTCTCAGAAAGAACATTCATGTGCCACAAAGATGCACCATAGGCTTGCCCGTAGTGTACTACTCTACTAATCGAGCTCATTCAATCTAAGATCAATTAGGACTTCATTTGGTTGTAATGTATACTAAGGGACGGGTACAATATATTTGGATATATTGACTAACCTCCATAAGCACTTTAATACAATTACTTTCGCATTTAGAATCATATTATGTCAGACCAGACATTCCACCACACTTCTATTTATAATACCCCAAACTCCTGTAGGTGCAATTTTGTATCAAGTCACCACTTATCAAGGACTATATTTACTTTTTTTTTTTCAAGTGGCGCTTATTCTTTCATTTTCAAAACACTGCACCTTTTTTCCTATTTCATTGGTTCCACTCAAAAACCAAACCAACCACCCCACACTTTAACTTTTATATACTTCATAACAATTCAAGTGCCCGTGGGAGGTAAATGGGTTCAAACAGATGGGCCGTTCAAACAAGTGGGTAATGTTTGTAATGTGGTTGCCAAAGAAACAGGCTCATAGGCTCAACGTGGTTAACTACGATAGATCACATTTAGGTGGGTATACTTTATATATCTGGCTTAACAAAGAAATGCCTATATCACTTTTAAGACTGAATAAAGCTACTATTTCGCTTTGCAAACATACAGGGCAAGTTCTAGGTATCAAATGCAGAACATAGAATACAATACAACTCACACACACTTGGTACATGACTCACTCCAGATTGGCTTATCAAAACACTCTCGTCTGAGTACTCAAGTCAGTTACAAACATACAATTTAAGGCACTCTAACAAGAATCAACACTGAGACTAAGCGTCACACTCTAGTGTCTACTGTGTTCAGGTGTAACAACGTTAAGGGATTCTCTTCCTATCTCAGCTCATCGCCCATAAGTACCAACTAAAAATTAAAAACAAAATAAACAAAAACTAACTACACCTGGTTCAAGCAAAATCCTTGGAAAAGAACCGCGGTCCAAAGAAAAACCAAGGGGAAGTTACTACACTCCCTCAAGAAAATTGTCTAGGAAATTCGTCGTCAGGAAGAGTCCAACATAATTCTGTTTTTTTTTTTTATAATTTTTTTAATTTTTTAATGGTCGACTTAGACCCTCAAGAACCCGTCGAATGAGATCCGTCGTTGGGACAAGTCGACTTACATAATTAAATTACTACTTAAAACCAAAAAAAGAAGAAAAGAAAACATATAAAAATTATGTTCCTACATATATACACATACAGTGAAGTGTCCCCCACCCCACACTTAAAAGGAAGACATGTACTTATGGCATACAAAATAAAGAACTGTGAGGTAAAGGAACTTCCCTGAAGGATCAAAATCTTGATTGGAGACCGTCCCCGGGTCCATATGACAAGCACGACCCAGAGCCCACATCCAACCCATTATTTTCTTCTCTGATTTTGCATTTTGGGTGGCTAGAACATCAACTCATGACCCCAAGTCAGTGACCGAGGTATGCAAACCTGCCATCTCCTGCTCCAGATTGTCCAGCCTATGACTCCGACGGGCCCTAGACGGGCCTGCTACGTCGGAAACATACTCATAAGTGGGCAGCTTCGCCCCCACTTCTACCTGCTCGTCCTCCTCCTCCTCAAGCTCATTCTCCCCGTCAGCACCACCAGTCGCCACAGGATCCTTCCCAGTAGTTACCTTTTCTGCTCGAAAGGCGGCCCTATCGGCACTTTGCCATCTACCGCCAAATTTTCCGGCACTGGGCTGCATGACATAATCTAGTGACAAGAGAGGGGAAGAAGAATCCATACCTCTTAATTGGACAGCGAATAAACATCTCCTTGTGCATGATCTTGGCCACATCAAAGTCGTGGCCATTCATGAAACGCCAGATCAAACAAGCACGAGGAGCATTCACCTCAGTGGTGTTATGGGATGGGATCAGGCGGTTGTTGATGAGGTATAGCCAACACTTCTCTTCAAAGGTGAGTGCCGACAACTTGAACTTATCCCCGTATTTATGCCACTCAACCTCCTTGCCAGGGGCACAGATAGTTGGCAGGAACATCTCCCACTGAGTGAAGCGTCTACCATACGCCTCATAGAAGTCATCCATATCCGCCAAGGGACCTGGCAGCCTGTAGGTTCTCCTAATAGCTTCCACAGATGCGTCAACATGCCTGTAGGTTCTCCTAATAGCTTCCACAGATGCGTCAACATGCCTGTTTCGCATAGATGAGAGAGTGGAAAAGAGAATTTGAAATTCTCCAGCCTGTGACAGTTATTGTAGAGTCCATGCCTCTTTCCTATGCCTCCCGGACGAAGCCAGTGCAATGGTGGTGAGAGAGTTTTATGCAAACGTTTCGGAGAACCAACTAAGGTAAAAGATACAACTCCACAATTACAACCACCCACAAGCACTACGTATACACTATAAATTACTTCTAAGAAAAGAGAAGAAAAACTACTACCTAACAAAGAATTAAAAAGAAAACCTAACAAAAATTGGCAAAGAGAAAACATACCTGTGGTGTGAGAAGATTGTGAGAGTTGAAGAAGTGTGTTGAGGGTCGAATTAGCAATGAACTTGGGAGGATGAGGGCTGAGAGTATTTTGGGGAGGGAGAGAGGCGTGTGTTTTGGGGTGGGGAGAGTAAGAGTTTTAGAAGATGAAGTGTTTAAG
>ML397569.1:80975-97784 GCA_005239525.1 Nicotiana knightiana | reverse complement strand
ACATGACTCACTCCAGATTGGCTTATCAAAACACTCTCGTCTGAGTACTCAAGTCAGTTACAAACATACAATTTAAGGCACTCTAACAAGAATCAACACTGAGACTAAGCGTCACACTCTAGTGTCTACTGTGTTCAGGTGTAACAACGTTAAGGGATTCTCTTCCTATCTCAGCTCATCGCCCATAAGTACCAACTAAAAATTAAAAACAAAATAAACAAAAACTAACTACACC
Organism: Nicotiana knightiana; assembly: GCA_005239525.1. Taxonomy (NCBI): domain Eukaryota; kingdom Viridiplantae; phylum Streptophyta; class Magnoliopsida; order Solanales; family Solanaceae; genus Nicotiana; species Nicotiana knightiana. The sequence continues at coordinate 97,549 of ML397569.1, read as the reverse complement.
TGGTTCAAGCAAAATCCTTGGAAAAGAACCGCGGTCCAAAGAAAAACCAAGGGGAAGTTACTACACTCCCTCAAGAAAATTGTCTAGGAAATTCGTCGTCAGGAAGAGTCCAACATAATTCTGTTTTTTTTTTTTATAATTTTTTTAATTTTTTAATGGTCGACTTAGACCCTCAAGAACCCGTCGAATGAGATCCGTCGTTGGGACAAGTCGACTTACATAATTAAATTACTACTTAAAACCAAAAAAAGAAGAAAAGAAAACATATAAAAATTATGTTCCTACATATATACACATACAGTGAAGTGTCCCCCACCCCACACTTAAAAGGAAGACATGTACTTATGGCATACAAAATAAAGAACTGTGAGGTAAAGGAACTTCCCTGAAGGATCAAAATCTTGATTGGAGACCGTCCCCGGGTCCATATGACAAGCACGACCCAGAGCCCACATCCAACCCATTATTTTCTTCTCTGATTTTGCATTTTGGGTGGCTAGAACATCAACTCATGACCCCAAGTCAGTGACCGAGGTATGCAAACCTGCCATCTCCTGCTCCAGATTGTCCAGCCTATGACTCCGACGGGCCCTAGACGGGCCTGCTACGTCGGAAACATACTCATAAGTGGGCAGCTTCGCCCCCACTTCTACCTGCTCGTCCTCCTCCTCCTCAAGCTCATTCTCCCCGTCAGCACCACCAGTCGCCACAGGATCCTTCCCAGTAGTTACCTTTTCTGCTCGAAAGGCGGCCCTATCGGCACTTTGCCATCTACCGCCAAATTTTCCGGCACTGGGCTGCATGACATAATCTAGTGACAAGAGAGGGGAAGAAGAATCCATACCTCTTAATTGGACAGCGAATAAACATCTCCTTGTGCATGATCTTGGCCACATCAAAGTCGTGGCCATTCATGAAACGCCAGATCAAACAAGCACGAGGAGCATTCACCTCAGTGGTGTTATGGGATGGGATCAGGCGGTTGTTGATGAGGTATAGCCAACACTTCTCTTCAAAGGTGAGTGCCGACAACTTGAACTTATCCCCGTATTTATGCCACTCAACCTCCTTGCCAGGGGCACAGATAGTTGGCAGGAACATCTCCCACTGAGTGAAGCGTCTACCATACGCCTCATAGAAGTCATCCATATCCGCCAAGGGACCTGGCAGCCTGTAGGTTCTCCTAATAGCTTCCACAGATGCGTCAACATGCCTGTAGGTTCTCCTAATAGCTTCCACAGATGCGTCAACATGCCTGTTTCGCATAGATGAGAGAGTGGAAAAGAGAATTTGAAATTCTCCAGCCTGTGACAGTTATTGTAGAGTCCATGCCTCTTTCCTATGCCTCCCGGACGAAGCCAGTGCAATGGTGGTGAGAGAGTTTTATGCAAACGTTTCGGAGAACCAACTAAGGTAAAAGATACAACTCCACAATTACAACCACCCACAAGCACTACGTATACACTATNGTCGTGGCACGACAATTACAACAAGTCAATGGGTTGCCTCCCATGCAACGCCTGATTTAACATCGCGACACGATGCAGATGAGCGCATTTAAGGCTCGCTCAACCTCTGAGGTTCAGTCAGATGTATCACCGACACTTACTTGGTTTCATCCATGCCACATACGATTTCAATCTGTGCCCGTTGACTTAAATGTGTGGGAATCTTTTTCTGAAGCAATCTCTATGGCACCTGAATGGAGCACTTCGACAACACGAAATGACCCAGACCATCGTGACTTGAGTTTACCCGCAAATAGCCTTAATCTTGAATTATAAAGCAACACCATATCTCCGGGTTTGAAGTTTCGCTCAACAATGTTCTTATCGTGAAACCTCTTCATTCTTTCCTTGTACAACCTCGTGCTCTCGAAAGCAAGATATCGGAACTCATCTAGCTTATGCAATTCTGTGACTCTATTTGTGCCCGCAACCTCAATGTCCAGATTTAGCTGCTTCAATGCCCACCAAGCTCTATGTTCTAGCTCCATTGGCAAGTGACAGGACTTCCCCAACACCAACTTGTATGGTGACATACCAATTGGTGTTTTAAAAGCAGTTCTGTAGGCCTAGAGTGCGTCATCTAGCTTTTTCACCCAATCAGTTCGTATGGCGTTCACAATTTTGGTCAACCCACTTTTTATCTCTCTATTCGACACTTCGACCTGTCCACTGGTCTGAGGATGGTATGGGGTCGCCACCTTGTGGTGCACATCGTACTTTGCTAGCAATTTCTCAAAGGCTTAATTGCAGAAGTGAGTGCCTCCGTCATTGATAATGGCTCTTGGGATCCCCAAACGGGTGAATATATTCTTCTTCAAAAACCCAACCACCACCCTTGCATCATTGGTGGATAGGAATGCAGCTTCCACCCATTTGGACACATAATCTACAACAACAAATATGTACTTATTGCCATAGGAGCTGACAAAGGGGCCCATGAAGTCTATCCCCTATACATCAAACACTTCAACCTCTTGAATTGGGTTAATTGGCATCTCATGGTGACGGGAGATGTTCCTGGTTCGCTGACATTCATCACAGCCCTTCACCCATTGATGTGCATCCTTAAACTCGGTTGGCCAGTAGAACCCAGTTTCTAGTACTTTCGCCGCCGTCCTGACTCCTCCAAAATGTCTGCCATATGCCGATGCGTGACAGGCCTGCAAAACAAAGATTGTTCTATCTCGGGGACACACCTACAGATCATATTATCAACACAAATTCTAAAAAGACAAGGTTCATCCCAGTAATACATGCGACAGTCACGGTAAAACTTTTTCTTTTGCACAGAGGAAAGGTCATAGGGAACTATACTGCTTGCCAGGTAATTTGCAATGTATGCATACCATGGAACTTCCTTAAGTCTTGTGGTGAGTAGCTGCTCGTCTGGAAAGATTTCCAGAATATCCTCTGCCTCAACTAAATTTTCAGCTCCTTCAAGTCGCGACAGATGATCCGTGACTTGGTTCTCCGTGCCCTTACTGTCACGAATCTCCAGGTCGAACTTTTGCAGTAGCAGCACCCAACGAATCAGGCGCAGTTTGGACTCCTTCTTTTCAATCAAGTACCTGAGAGCAGCATGATCAATGTATACAATTACCTTAGAGCCAATCAGGTATGACCTGAACTTGTCGAAGGCGAACACCACCGCCAACATCTCCTTTTCAGTCACAGTGTAGTTCAGCTGGGCTCCATTCAACGTCCTACTTGCGTAGTAAATTGGGTGCATTATCTTGTTTTTCCGCTGTCCTAGCACTGCTCCCACTGCATAGTCACTGGCGTCACACATGAGTTCAAATGGTTGCTCCCAGTCGGGTGCAACAATGATGGGTGCTGGGACTAGCCTCTTCTTCAACTCCTCGAATGCTACCCTGCAATTGTCAGAAAACACGAAAGAGTGATATTTTTCTAACAACTTACATAGAGGGTTGGCAATTTTGGAGAAGTCTTTGATGAATCTCCGGTAGAAACCGGCATGCCCGAGGAAGCTCCTGATTGCTTTGACTGATGTGGGAGGTGGAAGCTTTGCTATCACATAAAATTTAGCCCGATCCACCTTGATTCCCTTGATTGATACCAGGTGTCCCTAGACTATACCCTCTTGCACCATGAAATGACACTTTTCCCAATTGAGTACAAGGTTAGTCTCTTTGCACCTCTTCAACACTCGAGTCGGATTTGTAAGGCACTCATCGAATGAATTTCCCATCACTGAGAAATCATCCATGAAAACCTCCATTATGTCTTCAACCATGTCGGTGAATATGGCCATCATGCACCTTTGGAATGTGGTGGGTGCATTGCATAGGCCAAAGGGCATCCTCCGAAAGGCAAAAATCCCATATGGACATGTGAACGAGGTCTTCTCTCTGTCCTCTGGTGCAATGGAGATTTGGTTGTACCCTAAGTACCCATCCAGAAAACAGAAGTAAGACCTCCCTGCCAGTCTATCAAGTATCTGATCAATGAAGGAAAGTGGGAAGTGGTCTTTCCGGGTGGCCAGATTTAATTTCCTATAGTCCATGCAAATTCTCCAGCCTGTGACAGTTATTGTAGAGATCAGCTCATTGTTATCATTTTTCACCACCGTCATACCACCCTTCTTAAGAGCACATTGCATCGGGCTAACCCAGGTGCTGTCAGAGATGTAGAAAATGATTCCCGTATCTAACCACTTAATAATCTCCTTCTTCACCACTTCATTCATATTGGGGTTCAGTCTTCCTTGGTTTTCCCTGAAAGGTTTGTGACCCTCTTCCAGTAGAATTTTATGCATATAATACGCTGGGCTGATCCTCTTTATGTCTGCCATGGTCCACCCAATGGTAGTCTTGCACTTCGTGAGTACCTGCAAAAGTTGTTGTGCCTGCACATCTAACAAACTAGATGAGATAATTACAGGTAATATAGAGTTAGGTCCTAGGAACGCGTACCTGAGATGGGCGGGCAGTGGCTTCAACTCCAGCTTTGGTGATTCTTCTATGGATGGCTTGGCTGGAGGAGTTTCTCTTTTTTCTAAGTGCAGGGGCTCAAATTCAAGTGATCTTTTCCAAAAGCCTTTGCATAGAGCCAACACCCATTCTGCCAATTCTTCCCCATTTACCTCATCTAAATTCATAAGACATGCAGCAAGGGGGTTCTCAATAGTCAGGGACTCGTCATCCTCTTCCAGGATTACATCCACAACATCAATAAGAGAATAATTGGTGAATTCGCTTGGTCGCCTAATGAATTTTTGCACGTTGAATGTTATCTCCTCATCATTCAACCTCATCTTGAGACCCAAAATTATGGGAATTTCTTCATCAACTCTACAATCCAGAATCACAAAATCTGTCGGGAACACAAATTTCCCTACCTGCACCAACACGTCATCCAGAATACCTGAGGGTCTTTTCACAATTCTGTCATCCAGCTGCAATAACATAGACGTCGGTCTAGCTATTTCAATCCCCAACCTCTTATAGATAGCCAGGGGCATAAGATTAATGTTGGCCCCCAAATCACAGAGTGCCTTGGCAAAAGCAAAGTTACCAATGGTGTAGGGAATTGTGAAACTCCCTGGGTCGGACAACTTCTCAGCAACTGGTCTAGTCACAACAACACTGTAGGCCTGAGTTAAAGTCACTGTGGCCAAGTCTTGGAAGTCGAATTTTCGAGACATCAAGTCCTTCATCATTTTTGCATAACCATGCATGTCCTTCAAAGCATCAATCAATGGAATATTTACCTGAATATGTTTCAACATCTCCAAGAAATTCTTGTATTGCTCATCTTTCTAGTACTTGGTCAGCCTCTGTGGGAATGGTGCTGGAGGTCTCTTCTTCCCAATGATTTGGGTTTTCTCTTTGTCAGGCTCTACCTCTACTACCGGCTCCTGGGTTATCTCAGCTTCTTTCTCAGCCTCAATCTGTGTGTTGGTTTCTTTCTGGGCAGGCTGCATTGTCACCTCTGTCAGTCTTGCTGAATCATCTAGCTCAATGGGCAGCGGTACAAGTGTCTCAGCCTGTCTGCTTTCTCGAGCCCTCTCTTGCTCCAAGTCTAGGTCTCTGCCGTTACGTAAACTCATGTGCATCTACTCTTTCAATTGCATTTGACCCAATAACCTGCTGCATCATTGCCTCGAGTTTAGCAAACCCATCTTCCTGTCTCCCACCATGTTACTGCTGAGGAGGATGATAACCCTGCTGCTGATTTTGATTGTTGTACCCCAGTGTCCTTTGGTAGGGCGCCACATTACCATGAGGTCTCATGACTCCCATATTTCCATTGTTGTGATACGGCTGAACTGGCCTGTATGACTGATTCTGCTGGCCCCAATTCTGACCACCCTGTCTTTGGCCCCCATAATTAGACACATAATTCATGTTCTCAGGGTAGTGATGGTGATCGCTTTCAGCATTCCACTGGCTACCAATTGGCTGACTAATGCAAGATGTGCATAAGCCCCCATTGGTCGTATCTACAATGTGCACCTACTGCTTCTGCCCTGACTCTTCCACCTTTTTGGTGAGTATGCTCATTTGTTTCATTAAGGTGTCCATATTTTCAGCAAAAAGTGTTGGCTGGATCTAAGGCCACTGAGTGAACTACTGGAGTGATGGGTGCATTCCTGGTTGTCCAGCCCGAATTCTGTGCCATCTTGTTAAGCAGGATCTGGTTTTCTCTCCATGATTTGCTCAAGAATGCTCCACCAGCTGAAGCATCAACAGTTAGCCTTCATGCTATCTTCCAGACCCATGTAAAATCACTGCCCCAACATCTGCTCTGGAATACCGTGGTGCGAACATATAACCAACATCTCTTTGAATCGTTCCCATGTTTCTTGTAATGTTTCCGTTGGTTTCTTTCTGAAGCTCAAAATTTCATCAATTTGCTGAGCAGTCTTGTTGGGTGGATGAAACTTGTTCACGAATTGTTTGACTAACTCCTCCCATGTATTGATGGAAATGATATGGAGTGAATTTAGCCAAGTCTGGGCTGCTCCTGTCACTGAGAATGGAAACAACAACTTTATTGCTTCCTGAGTCACATTGGGCTGCCTTTGAGTTTTTAGATTAACAGAAAATTCTTCAAGTGCTGTTGAGGATCTTCAATGTATGACCCCGAGAATAGTCCCTTGTTTTGCAACAAGTGCAGCATGTTGTTTGTAATTTGAAAAGATTCAGCCTGTATCTGCGGGACTACTATCGTTGTGGACAAATTATCTGTTGTGGGTTGTGCCCAGTCATATAGGGCAGCCTCTGGCTGCGCAGCTGGGTATACCACGTTATCCCCATTATTGTTTGTGTTGTTCACCAGCTCTGCCATGTCTGGTTCAGGTTGTTCAGTTGATTGTTGTCGTTTGCTTTTTCGGTTGGCCCGATTCAAGGCATTGAAAACTTTCTCGGGATATGATAATGCTTGAAACACTTCACCAGTTCTCGATGAGTTTCCAGGCATGCACCTGTACAACCAAGTTAGCAAACGTTAAAATTTCAATTTACGGATTGAAAAGGAAGAAAAGTGATTACACTAAGAATTTTTGTATTTCTTTCAACTGTAATTGAAAACACCGTTAAGTCCCCAGCAACGGCGCCAAAATTTGATCACGCCCAACTATGCCTTATAAAAAGGACCAAGTGATCGTTGCAAATATAATCCGGGTACTTAGCCCAGAGTCGAATCCCACAGGAAATTAACCTATCAATTACTTTTGTCAGACTCACTAAATTCTCCGTAATCAACTTCCTAGATATTTTGAATAACAATTGGTGATATTTCTACTAACTATAACTGAATAAAATTAATTAAACTAAGATTTAACTATGACTGAGTTGTAAACAAATAAGAGAAGGATCTAAGGTTGTGATTTTCCCTATTGATGGAATCCCTTCCTGTTATGTGTCAAATAGATTTGCCTAATCATCTCTACCGATCATGAGCACTCTTATTACCGTAAATCTCTCCCGAGTAATTACGACAATTTACTAGACGCACTCTCCCGAGTTACGCTAGCTGGCTTTTATTACAGCTCACCTAGATCGCACCCAAGGTTTCGTTATCCCTAATCCCAGCTTTAAACCCTCGGTTATTGATTCCTCATATACTTTGGGAGTGGTATTGTTCAACAATTACCTAAATATGCCCTCTCTCCCGAGTTATACATACTAAATATGCACATCTAATTGAGGATCCTATCAATTAACTACAACAAGAACGTAGTTAAACAAATAGAGATTAAACTGGGCAAACTATATTAACTCAACAAGAAGTTCATCCTTCAATAGGTTCCATCAAAACCTTAGACTAAATAATTAGCTACTCATAATTATGTTCATAATAACAACAACAAAATTCATCATGAATGATAAAAACAAAAGAAAGAAAGGTAGAACTTGATGCCGAATTATACTCCTTGCCTCTTGCCTCTTCTTGCCTTGAACAAAACAAGAAACACCTTGATATATTATTTTTGGGCGAGCTGGACCTTTTATAGGTTAAGTGGAATTACTCCCGATCTTCCAAAATTACCCCCTGAAGTTACTGCGTTCTGGACGGACTAGCGCGGCCGCGCTCGAACCGCGCTAGTGGCCGCGCTAAATGCAATATACACTGTCCCATTTCTTCTGGACTAGCATGGCCGCACTTGGGCCGCGCTAATGGCACTTTATTCTGCCCTGTTTCTCCTGTTCTAGCGTGGCCGCGCTAAGGCCACACTTCGCCCACGCTAGAGCGGGTCAACTATTTTTCTCTTTTACTCTTCCTTCTTTCACACGTTCTTAAATCCGAGGGGCTTTCCTTGCCTTAATTTAGCTCCAAACACTGTCCTATGTCCTCATAAGCACGACTTGCTCCTGCAAAACATAAACTTCATAATTAGAGCCATTTTATCATCATTTAACCTTCCTAGAACAGTGGGGCATAGTAAAATTGGGATATAAATAGTCGCTAAACTACATGAATATAGCCTATTATCAGCAAGCAAATAACTATCAAATCTATGCACTCCCAGAGGGTATCATATCGGTTCAGTAGAATTTGAAATTGAAAAATATCTAAGAAACACTTCACTATCTTATGCCAATGATTAATATAAAGAATTAAAATATTAAATTACAGATAAATAAAAAATAAAAACCATACCACAATACAATACCTGGTAAGAAGTAACGTAATTGTAAAGTAAAGCGACCCCATCAACACATACGAGATTTTCTCGAATGCATGTCGTGTTCTATTAAATCCAGTGAAAGGATTCAAGTCCACGATAGTATTAGTTGTACCAAAAAATACATTGCGGCTCATCAACTCACCCTCGACCTCAACAACCCCAACTCGAACCTCAACTTCAATCTCGATCCCGGTTCTAATCTCAGTACTTGCTTTTGCTAATTCAACATCTTTCAAAATCCCAGCCTCATGAACCATAGAGTCGTAAGTTTTACAAAGAGCATCATTCATCTTGTATAGGACAATAAATTTTGGCCTTGATGATATTAGATAAATACATATATTGTGTGGGGATTTTAACATGAAAATTAGTACAATTTTAGTTTTTTCTTAGAAAATCTAGAATTGATAAAAAATGATATTTGACTACGAAATTGGTTATGAAATTGGATATAAATTAAATATTTGAGTTCGTAATGCCATGAATAATATGTATCTTCGAAAATTTTCGGAATCAGAGTGCATGTGCCCGTGGTTGACTTGTGTTGACTTTTTGAGTGGGGGTTAAGAATTGACTCTAATAATTAAATTATGAGTTCTTGAGCATATATTGATTGGTTTGTACGTCCTTTTGACTAGAGACTAGCAATCAAAGGGTTAGTATGCCGTTTTGACTGGACAATAGTAAGCAAAGAACTATCAAATCTATCCATTCCCAGAAGGTATCAAATTGGTTCAATTGCATTTGAAATTGGAAAAATAACATATCTGAGAAACACTTCACTACCTTATGATAATGATTAATATAAAGAATTAAAACATAAATTACAAATAAATAAAAAATAAAAATTATGCCACAATACAAAACCCGGTAAGTAGTAACGCAATACTAAAGTGAAGCAACCCCATCGACACATACGAGATTTTCTCGAATGCATGTCGTGTTCTATTAAATTCAGTGAAAGGATTCAAGTTCACGATAGTATTAGTTCTACCAAAAAATACACTGCGACTCATCAACACACTCTCAACCTCAACAACCCCAACTCCAACCTTACCCTCAATCTCCATCCTAGTTCCAATCTCATCAGTTGCTTTTGCTAATTCAACATCTTTCAAAATCCCAGCCTCATGAACCAGAGAGTCGTAAGTTTTACAAAGAGCATCATTCATCTTATATAGGACAATACATTTTGGCCTTACTGATACCAGATAAATATATGTATTGTGTGAGGATTTCAACATGGAAATTAGTAGAATTTTAGGATTTGGGTTAGAAAATCTAGAATTGATAAAAAATGAGCCTTTACTACGAAATTAGAACGCATGGGCCCTGGGTTGACTTGTGTTGAATTTTCGAGTGTGGTTGAAAATTGACTCTAATAGTTAAATTATGAGTTCTTGAGCTTATATTGAGGTTTGTACGTCCTTTTGACTAGATAATAACAAGCAAAGAACTATCAAATTTCTTCGCCCTTTTTAAGACTATAAACATTTCTAATAGTTCTACCTTCCAATTCTCCAAATTTAGTAGCCTATTAGCTTGTCTCTATGGACCAAAGGATCAGCTGAGAAAAGAAATCAATTGATTAAATAAAATTCAAAATGGGAGGAAAATAAAAAGATAAAGTAGATAGAGTTACTATAACAGGTCCTTGACCAATGATGAAGTTTATTTTCGGGCGAGGATTTAGTTGAGGTAAATCAAAAAGGGTGGTCTCAGAAACACCGAAGGCAAAATTAGGACTAGGGCTACCACTTTCAATGTCCATTGATTTATGTGAGATGGGAAACTTGAGATGTAGTTGTGTTTCTGAAGGCATCCAAATGAAGGTATTTCTAGAGACAAACTAGGGTTTGAGCGGGAGTTTGAATTCGATCGTTGAACTTTGCATGAAATCACCAGATCGTCATGCGATTTGGTCAGCTTTTCTACGACTAGTTTCCCTCTTGGCATGATTTTCTTCAGATCATGCCCGAAATGGTGAGATTTCGTTCTGCCAAGAAGATTCAGGGATTGCAAGTTGTAAAAAGAGAGATTAAAGAAGAAATGAGGATATTTTTTGCACAAAAATAGTGTAGTATTTCTCTGGTTGAAGGATGTAAAATTCTTGGGAACATTATGAAAATAGAAAGGACAAAGTGGGAGCGGACAAAAGAGATAAGTGATGAAACAAGACAACCCTAAACTGGTTTGGGGTTAGTTTAATTTTGTTTTGTCGGGACAATTAGTTGACTGGAATTTTGGGCCAATTAGCCTTTGGATACTTGGTGTATTTAATAATAGGAAATTTTACCTACCATAGCTAAATCTAAGATCTATTTATGAATGATAAGTGCCTTTTACTTCAATTACTTTTCATAGCTACAAAGAATTTTCAATTTACCCATCATAGCTATCCCAAATACATAGACTTATTCCACTGTATCAATCTTTTCCCTCAACATTTCTCTCTTCTCCCTCAACTCTCTATCCTTATTTCCTCTCTCTTCACCCTCGGCAAGGACGCCATCCGATTCCGCCGTTGTCAGTCATCTTCTCTGGCGAAGCTCTACCAAAGCTCAACTAAACATCTGCCTCTTTCTCTCTTCCCTTCTCTCCTCTCCACTATCAGATCCATCCATCTCTCTCTCTCTCTCTCTCTCTCTCTCTCTCTCTCTCTCTTCCCTGCTCACATCTCCACCGCCGGCTAGATCTAATAAGCACGAAGTCACAATGGGTCCTTGACCAATGGTGAATTTTATTTTCGAGCCAGAAGTAAATTGAGGCAAAGAAAAAAAGTGGTCTAAGGAGTACCAAAGGTAACTTAGGGATGCGACTACCACTTTCAATGTCCATCGATTTCTGTGAGGGGAGAATCTTGAGATGTAGTTGTGTTTCTGGAGGTATCCAAATGAATGTATTTCTAGAGACGAGTCTAGTGTTTCTGGAGGTATCCAAATGAACTCACCATATCTTCATGTTATTTGGTCAGTTTTTCCATGACTAGTCTCCCCCTTCACATGATTTGCTTGACATCATGCTCTTAATGATGAGATTTCATTCTGCCTTGAAGATTCAGGGATTGTAGGTTGCAAAAAGAGATATTATAGAAGAAATAAGGACTTCTTTTGCAGAAAAATAGTGTAGTATTTCTGTGGTTGAAGGAACATAAAATTTTTGTAAACATTCTAAATATAAGAAGGAAACAAAGAAGGGGCGAGCAGAAAAGCTAAGTGATGAAACAAGACAAAATCCTAGACTGTTTTGAGTTAGTTTAATTTTGTTTTGTTGGGCCAATTAGTTTGCTGGGATTATTGGAATTTTGGGCCAATTAGTCTTTAGATACTTGGTGTATGTAATAATAGGAAATTTTACCTGTCATTGGTAAATCTAAGGTCTATTTATGGATGATAAGTGACTTTTAATTTAATTACTTTTCATACCTACAAAAAATTTTCAATTTACCCATCATAGCTATGCCATATAAATAAATTTATTCCACTATATTAATCATTTTCCTCAACCCTCTCTCTCTCTTCTTCCTCAACTCTCTCTCTACTTTTTACTCTCTTCGCCCTCGGCAAGCCCGCCGTCCAACTCCACCGCCGTTGATCATATTCTACGGCGGAGCTCTACCGGAGCCCAAACAAACAACCGTCTCTCTCTCCCCCCTTCTCTCATATCCACCAACAAATTTAGTCCCCCCTCTCTCTCTCTCTCACCTGCTCCCATCTCCACAGTCAGATCTAGATATGAAAATCACGAAGTCGCGATGGGTCTATGACCGATAGTGAAGTGTATTTTCGGGCTAGGAGTATTGAGGCAAAGAAAAAAGAGGGGTCTCAGGAGTACCGAAGGTAAAATTAGGGCTAGGGCTACCACTTTCAATGTCCATCAATTTCTGTGAGAAGAGAAGCTTTAGATGTAGTTGTGTTTCTGAAGGTATCCAAATGAATGTATTTGTAGAGACGAACTAGGGTTTGAGCAGGAGTTTGAATTCAATCGATGAAATTTGCATGAACTCATCTGATCTTCATGTGATTTGGTCAGCTTTTCCATAACTAGTCTCCCTTTTGGCATGATTTGCTTTAGATCACGCCCCAAATGGCGAGAGTTCGCTATACCTTAAAGATTCAAGGATTGCAGGTTACAAAAAGAGAGATTAAAGAAGAAATGAGGAGAATATTTGCACAAAAATAATGTGGTATTTCTCTGGTTGAAGGATGTAAAATTCTTGGAAACATTCTGAAAATAGGAAATAGACAAAGAGGGGGCAGACATAAGAGCTAAGTGATGAAAAATTACAAAACCCTAGACTAGTTTTGGGTTAGTTTAATTTGTTTTGTTGGGCCAATTAGTTGGCTGGGATACTTAGGATTTTGGGCCAATTAGTCTTTGGATACTTGGGGCATTTAATAATAGGAAATTTTACCTTCCATAGCTAAATCTAAGATATATTTATGGATGATAAATGCCTTTTGATTTGATTACTTTTCATAGCTACAAAGAATTTTCAATTTACCAATCATAGCTATGCCAAATACATAGAGTTATTCCAGTGTATCAATCTTTTTCCTCAACCCTCTCTCTCTTCTCCCTCAACTTTCTCTCCCTTTTCCCTCTCTCTTCGCCCTCTGTAAGGATGCCATCCAATTCTACCGCCGTCGGTCATTTTCTCCGGCAGAGCTCAACGAAGCCCAACCAAACATCCGCATCTCTCTCTCTCTCTCTCTCTCTCTATTCCATTATCTCATATCCACCATTATATCCAGCCGTCTCTCTCCATCTCTTCCCTACTCCCATCTCCATCGTCAGATCCATATCCAAAAATCACTAAGTCGCGATGAGTCCTTGGCCAATGATGAAGTTTATTTTTGGGCTAGGGTAAATTGAGGCAAAGCAAAAATAGTAGTCTCAGGGGTACCAAAGGTAAAATTAGGAGTAAAGCTACCACTTTTAATGTCCATCGATTGATGTGAAAGGGGAAGCTTGAGATGTAGTTGTGTTTCTGAAGGTTTCCGAATGAAGGTATTTCTAAAGACAAACTAGGGCTTGAACATGAGTTTGAATTTGATCGTTGAACTTTGTATGAACTCACCAGGTCTTAATGTGATTTGGTCAGCTTTTCCATGACTAGTATCCCTCTTGGCATGATTTGCTTCCAGCCATACCCGAAATAGCGAGATTTCGTTCAGATTACAAAAAAGAGATTAAAAAAGAAATGATGGCCATTTTTTGCACAAAAATAGTGTGGTATTTCTCTAGTCGAAGGATCTAAAATTCTTGGGAACATTTGAAAAATAGGAAGGAGAAAAAGAAGGAACGAGTAGAAGAGCTAAATGATGAAACAAGATAAACCCTAGACTCATTTTGGGCTAGTTTAATTTTATTTTGTTGGTCCAATTAGTTGGCTGAGATTTTTGGGATTTTGGGCCAATTAGTCTTTGGATACATGTTATATTTAATAAAAGGAAGTTTTACCTGCCATAGGTAAATCTAATATCTATTTATTGATGATAAGTGCCTTTTAATTTAATTACTGTTCATAGATACAAAGAATCTTTAATTTGTCCATCATAGTTATTGCCAAATACATAGAATTATTCCACTGTAATCAATATTTTTCCTCAACCCTCTCTCTCTTCTCCCTAAACTCTCTTTACTTTTTTCCTCTCTCTTCGCCCTCGACAAGGCCGCCGTCCAACTCTGCCGCCGTCAATCATCTTCTCCGGCAGAGCTCTACCGGAGCCTAACCAAACAGTCGCCTATCTCTCTTTCTTTCCTTCTCTCAATTCCACTATTAAATCCAGTCATCTCTCTCTCGTTTCCCTACTCCCATCTCCACCGTCAAATCAGATCTGAAAATCACGAAATCGTGATGGGTCTTTGACCGATAATGAAGTTTATTTTCGGGCTAGGAGTAAATTGAGGCAAAGCAAAAAGAGTGGTCTCAGGAGTATTGAAGGTAAAATTAGGGATACGGCTACCGCTTTCAATGTCCATCGATTTCTGTGAGAGGAGAAACTTGATATGTAGTTTTATTTCCGAAGGTATCCAAATGAAGGTATTTCTAAAGATGAAGTAGGGTTTGAGAGGGATTTTGAATTCGTTCGTTGAACTTTGCATGTATTCACAAGATCTTCATGTGATTTGGTCACCTTTTAAATTACTAGTATCTGTTTAGGCATGATTTGATACAGATCATGCCCAACGTGGCGAGATTTCGTTCTGCCTTGAAGATTCAAGGATTGCAGGTTGCAAAAAGATATATTAAAGAAAAAAAATGAGGACGTTTTTTTGCACAAAAATAATGTATTATTTATATGGTTGAAGGATGTAAAATCCTGAGAATATTCTAAAAATAGGTAGGAGACAAAAGGGGTTGGGAAGAAGAGCTAAGTGATGAAATAAGACAAACCCTAGACTGGTTTTGGGCTGGTTTAATTTTATTTTGTTGGGCCAATTAGTTGACAGTGATTCTTGTGATTTTTGGGACAATTAGTCTTTGGATACTTGGTGTATTTAATAATAGGAAATTTTACATGTCATAGCTAAATTTGAGATCTATTTATGGATGATAAGTGCCTGTTAATTTAATTACCTTTCATTGCTACAATTTTTTTTTAATTTACCCATCATAGCTATTCCAAACACACAGTTATTTCATTGTATTTCCCTCAACTCTCTCTAATTTTTCATCTCTCTTCGCCTCAGCAAGGCCACCGGTGAACCCCGTCGCCGTCGGTCATCTTCTCCGACGGAGTTCTATCGGTGTCCAACCAAACAACCGCCTCTCTCTCTCTCTCTATCTTCCCTTCTCTCATCTCCATCATCAGATCCAACCGTCTATGTTCATCTCTTCCCTACTCCCATCTCTACCGTCAGATCCATATCTGAAAATCACAAATTCATGATGGGTCCTTGGCCGATGGTGAAATTTATTTTCGCGCTAGGAGTAAATTGAGACAAAGCAAAAATAGGGCCAGGGCTACCACTTTCAATGTCTATCGATTTCTGTAAGAGGGGAAGCTTGAGATGAAGTTCTGTTTATAAAGGTATCCAAATGAAGATATTTCTAGAGACGCACTAGGGTTTGAGCGGGAGTTTGAATTTGATCGTTGAACTTTGCATAAACTCAGCAGATCTTCATGTGATATGGTCATCTTTTCCATGGCCAATCTCACTCTTGGCGTGATTTGTTTCAGATCATGCCTGAAATGGCGAGATTTCGTTCTGCCTTGAAAATACAAGGATTGCAGGTTGCAAGAAGAGAGATTAAAGAAGAAATAAGACATTTTTTGCACAAAAATAGTGTAGTATTTCTCTTGTCGAAGGATGTAAAATTCTTGGGGACATTCTGAAAATAGGAAGGAGGCAAAGAAGGGGAGCACAAAGGAGCTAAGTGATGAAACAAGACAAAATCCAAGACTTGTTTTGGGCTAGTTTAATATTGTTTTGTTGAGCCAATTAGTTGGCTGTGATTATTGAGATTTTAGGCTAATTAGTTTTTGGATAATTGGTGTATCTAATAATAGAAAATTTTACCTGCCATAGTTAAATCTAAGATCTATTTATAGATGATAAATGCCTTTTAATTTAATTACTTTTCATAGCTACAAAGAATTTTTAATTTATCCATCATAGCTATTGCCAAATACAAAGAGTTATTCCACTGTATCAATATTTTTCGTCAACCCTCTCTCTCTATTCTCCCTCAAATCTCTCTCCTTTTTTTCCTATCTCTTCGCCTCGGCAAATCCGCCGTCCAACTCTGCCATCGTCAGTCATCTTCTCCGGTGGAGCTCTACCGGAGCCCAACCAAACATCTCTCTCTCTCTCTCTCTCTCTCTCTCTCTCTCTTACCTTCTCTCATCTCCACCATCAAATCCAGTTCTCCCCCCCTCTCTCTCTCTCTCTCTCTCTCTCTCTCT
>ML397569.1:0-66916 GCA_005239525.1 Nicotiana knightiana | reverse complement strand
TGAAAGATTTGATGCGCCACACGACTTACCCAATAGCTTTTCGATTGTTGGCACCGACTCCCCCTTTCAAAGTAAGATAGTTTGGAACAACATATATGATATTGTAACTTTACTCTTTTCATCCAACTCGAAATATCGTAAGAGAAGCACTCGTTTCAAGCTTCCAAAACAAGCTGAAAAACACGTTGTCGGTTCAGCAGTTCGAAGTTCATCTCAATAAAATGTCAGGTCAATCACATGACTCATCCTGTTAGTCAAGCATAGCTAACGCTACCATGACGCTACGCTGCGCCTACACTGACGTGACTTGCAAACATAGGCGGAAAGGCTTTACACAAGACCACATAGCGAGAGAGAGAGAGCCTTAGCTTACCTGCTTAACCGTACCCTCCTATCGTACCTATATAGCCTTTCCTTTAGTTATATCCAGTTTCAGTTCTGCTTCCAACTACCAATGGGAGAAGGCTTGGATGAATAAAACGACTGTTCCAAACACTAAGTGTAGATAACTTATGGGGTAACCAAGTAATGCCTTTATTACAAATTTTCCACCCCTTTAAAATACTATTTCATATGAAGGAAGAGTTTTTTGAGGTCAACCTTCTACCATGGATCCCTAAAACTATTTTTTCCCAAGGTGAACTAGCGGTATTGAGCAATCTCCAAGATAGATTTGCTAGACTGACTAGATTTTTACTCTTTGGCCTATGAATTCCCAATCCACCCTCTTTCTTATGCCTAGTTATAGTATCCCAGCTAATGAGGTGAAGCTTTTTTGAAGTGGCATTAGTACCCCAAACAAAGTTCCGCTGAATTTTATCAATAGTACTAAGGATCTTAGTAGGCAAAAAAGTATATTGCATTATGTGACTGGGAAGAGAGTTTAGGCAAGAGGTGGTCAAAACTGTTCTACCTGCCATGTTTAGGCAGTTGGACTTCCAGGTTCCTAGTCTTGCAAGCATATTATCAAGAACAAATTGAAAATTTTTGGCTCTAGGTTTCAAGTTAGTTATTGGAAAACCTAAATATTTTCCAAATGAGTTACTAATATTAATGTTGAAAAATTTGGATAAATTGGTTCCAATATGTTTGGGGCAATTTTTTGAGATAATAATTTTGGACTTAGCCTTGTTGATTGACTGGCCTGACAAATTGCAAAACTGATCTAACAGTTGTTTAATACAACTTAAGAAATTGTCATTAATCTTGGACATTAGTGTAAGGTCATTCGTATAGAAGAGGTGCGATAGTAGATGATTATTTTTTCCAATGGTAATTGGATTCCAAACACCTAGGTCTACCTTATGGTTAATATTTGTGGAAAGGATGAAAAGGTATGGGGACATAAGATCACCCTGTCTAATACCTCTACTGAGTTAAAAAAGACAAGTTCTTGCACCATTAACTGAAATAGCTATCCTGGAAGTTGATACACAACTCATAATAAGTTTAATGATGTTAGGGGAGAATTTAAAGAAGGTCAAAACTCTATAGGTAAATGACCATTCAAGACGGTCAAAAGCCTTTTCGAGGTCTATTTTTAATATCATATTATGATTTCTACCACGATACCTACTCATTTTTAGAATTATCTCTTAGATCATAATAGCATTATCACAAGCTCTTCTATTCTTGAGGAAGCTAGTTTGATAGGGGCTTATTAGACAATTTCGGAAAGGCTTTAGACGGTTGGTAATGACCTTAGTGATAATTTTGTAAATAGTATTGTGAAGCTCGATGGGTCAAAAGTTTTTTAAATTATTTGTGTTAGGGGTCTTAGGAATTAGACAGAGAAAAGTGTTATTAATTCCCTCAGGGATAGTTCCACTACTAAACACTTCCTTTCACAGGCTGGTAATTGAATTGCCTATATACTCCCCTATTAGTAACTCGCCTAAATTAATGATTACAAAACAACTATCAAAATACCTAACAAAAAACTCTACACCTTCGGATAATATTAATTCAAAATTCTCCTCTACTCAAGATAAAAATACTAATTCCAAAGGTTACTACACAAAAGACAAATCATCTCCTAATAACAACCAACACCTGTCCATTGAAATGCTTGATAATGAACAGATGGAAGGAAGCATGGGACATGTGGCCAAAACATCACATGCAAAATCTTCAAATAAGTCCTACATGCCAAACCCCCCAAATTGCATGCATGTAGACTTAATCATTCCCTACTCTCCAACTTCTAATAATCTAAGTGACACCACTCTATCCGAAAATGACAAGTACCATAACCAACCAGAGGAGGTACAGATTAATCCAAATCCTCTACCATCAACTCCCCATGAATATGGCAAACCTTCCACCTCTACCACAACAAATACCAAACACCCCAGTAATATATGTCCAACCACCGATGTCACAAGATCACCACCCCTATCCTGGATAGAGCTAGGGCTCATGGGGAGGGGTCTCATGTTCAATGCAACAATCAATGGCCAAGAGAGTGTAACACTAATTCAAAATTCTCCTTACCTAGCTCAACTTGTATCCGAGGGTCTTCATCTTTCCATGAACAACTATATGAACCATGTGTGGGTAAACAACATCCTTCGACCCCTGACTCCATCCCTAGACCCAAATCTAGTACAAGAAATGAGAGACCAATGGAACCTCCCCCCCCCCCCCCCCCCCCCCCCCACACTTCAATCCAGTTCCATACTACCCCAAAACCTAGGTCTGGATCTCCCATTCTTTCCACCGAAAGGCTTAACAGCCCTCAACCAAATTCTAATGCAGTGGGAAGAACCACAACCACCACAACAACCTCAGGATCCAAACATGCAAATGAACATGAAAGATATCAACTCAGATCCTCCAGTAATTCCAAACATGGGAAATCCAGTGGAAAAAGAAATGATTGATCCAATTGACTTGATTGGAGAATCAATGGTGGAATTGGGAAGCCTAAGTAAAAGTATTCTTGTTCAAAGAAACTCAAGAGAAAAGACACATCCTCATATGTCCACAGAATCTATACAAATGTGTTATGGATATACGCCCACCTCAAGATCTAACAGTAGGGAACAAGGCAATGATCTTAGTTCCATCTTTGAGGAGAAACTCACATCCTTCCATGGAGAATGGACACAAGACAAACCCAAATGTTAATATGTCTACCCCCATAAAATTTATCATATGGAACATTAGAGGTGGGAATAATGAGGAATTAAGAAGAAACTTCAGGGAGCTCATGGTTCACTATAGGCCATGCATGGTCACTCTCCTCGAAACTAAAATGCAAGCACATGCTTCTCTCATGAATGGCTTTGGTTTTTCGGAGTTGATTGAAGTGCCCGCTGAAGGCCAAGCAGGTGGAATTGTCGTTCTTTGGGATCATACTAAAGTGAACATGCACAACTTTGTTCGTCGTAACCATGAAATCCATGCTACTATTGAGGTACGACCTACAAATTTTAATTGGTTATTTTCGTCAATTTACGCTAGTACTAGCTCTGTTAATAGAGACCGTATGTGGGAAAATATTAAAAACATTGCGGATAATCACAATGGTCCTTGGTTAATTGGTGGTGATTTTAATGATGTATTTAGTGCTATTGAAAAACTAGGGGGAAGACCTTTGAACCGTAGACGTGCCCTAAAACTTTGATCTAGCATAAATTATTGTAACTTAGTAGATCTTGGATATAAGGGCAGCAAATACACTTGGTCAAATCGTAGATTTATCAATAATAATCTTATTATGGAGTGTCTAGATAAAGTATTTAGTAATGACCAATAGATTCAAAATTTTCCTAACGCTTCTATAATCCATCTCCCTAAAACTCATTTGGACCATAATCCGTTGCTTATCAACATTATCCCAAAACAGTGTAACCCCTATCCCTAACCATTTCGACTTGAACCCTTTTGGTGTAGGCATCCTCAATTTCACACGGTGGTTACTGATTCCTAGGAAACCAACTCCTACATGGAAGCCACTGCCACTTTCAAAGACAATGTCACCATATGGAAAAATAACACATTTGGTGACATCTTCAAAAATAAAAAGACGAATCCTAGCTAGACTTAACAACATTCAGAACTCTTCTTGCTATTATACTAGCACCTTCCTCTAAGCACTGAAAACTTCTCTAAAGCAGGACTATAGTAACTTCCTAAAAATGGAAGAAGACTATTGGAAACTCCGTTCTAGAATTCTTTGGTTAAATGAGGGCGATGCGAACACTAAATTTTACCAGATTATGGAAACCAATAGAAAAAGGAAGAATAAAATTGTTTTTTTAAAGATGATCAAGACAGGTGGATTAGTGATCCTGAAGATATCATTAACCACACTTGTGACTATTTCAAAAAAGTCTACACTACTTCTCACGTTTCCAGCAATTGGAAAAACATTATAACAGACCCACAATATTTTTCCAATATAGACTTAACCTCTTTAGACAGCCCCATCACAAATTCAGAAATCATGAAAGCTTGTTTTTTATTTTAAACCCTTCAAAGCCTCTGACTCGGATGGACTCCACAAAAATTAATGACATATCTGCATCCAATTCCATGCTAGATGGGGGGAATTAGGAGGTGTATTTGGTAGGGAAGTTTAGAGGTTTTCTTAGAAAGAAGCTGGAGATTCTCTCTCTAAGGAAAAAGTACTCTAATTGAGTTATGTAGTTTCCTCTGAACTAGTTAAAAAGCACAAATAGCTTAATCCTCATCACTTGTTTCATTTTCATTTTCTTCATCATATAGTACTTCATCGCTTGTTTTATTTTCACCATATAATTTCTCATCCTCACTTCGTCCTCATTTTTCATTGATGTTCCCTCACCATGCTCAGTTAAAATTGATCTTAGGACCGACAGATCGAACTTTTCGTATAAGCCGTGGCTATGCTGCAATTCATCTGCTAATTCATCATCCACTACCGTTTCAACACTTGAAATATCATTTTGGTATGCTACATCCAATGCATCCTCGACTTCAACTTTACCCATTGGATTAGATTTTATCACTACCTGCAATGCAAACTTATTCTTGCACAAAGGATAAGGTACATAATACACTTGTTTCATATTTTTGTGCAATAATAAATGGGTCATAAAGTCTATACCTCCTCGTGTTATTTATTTTAACAATTTTGTATTGAGGATGCACTTTCGTACCTCTATTTGGGGTTGGATCATACCACTTACACCGAAAGAGTACCAATTTCATTTTTCGGCCAACCCACTTTATACTAAAGTTCTATGATCTCTTGAAGCACACGAAAACCCTCAATATCCTCATCGACTTTCACACACACACACCATTATTATTTTTTTTTTCCTTAGACCATTCTTCTGTATGAAACTTGTACCCATTGATACAATCCTTAGATATATTTTCCACTCAAGGATCAGCTCCCCAAGCAAAAAATTGGTCATTTACGCCATTAACTGGATTATGAACCTATAAAGAGTAAAATAATTTTGAATTATTTAAATAAATATAACTTATTATAATTTACTATTAATAAGACCATGTTAAATATTAAGTAACACTTACAAATTCTTTAAACTATTCTGAAAAATTTGGATAAACAAGATCTTGCCCATATGTACCCACAAACCAACTGTCCGATAAAATAAAAAATATCATTACTTAAAACGATAATGAATCTTTAATAAATGTCGGTAATATAAATGTATACTTACTTATAGTAAGGTTGGACCTCTGGGAAATTCAAAAGCACATGTGTTGTAGCTGACTTTAGTTCCATCTAACTCAAAAGTTGTTTTGAACTACGTTTTGGACTGCCTTTACGTGGTTGATTGAATATGGAAAATGATGGATGCGAAGGATCGATGCCTCTATCGTCATTACGACCAGGTCTATTGATCAAACATGGCACATCATGTTCAAGATAATATGAACAAAAATAAGAAGTTTCTCTAGTCACATATGCCTCACAAATCGATCCTTTAATCCTAGATCTATTTTTGACAGTCCGCTTATATTTGCCAATAATCCTGCATATTAGCAATATTTTTGATGGAATAATGTTAAAATGAAACACATAAGTATTAATGATTAATGTTCATTAATTACCTCTCAAATGGATATATCCATCTGTATTGAACTGGCCCTCCAAGCCATGCCTCTTGTGCAAGGTGAATTGGAAGATGTTCCATCATGTCAAGAAAATCAAGAGGGAAAATTTCTGCCAACTTGTTTAAAGTTACGTATATGTTACTCTCCATATAAGTTAGGTTCTCCACCCTCAAGGTATTAGAGAAAAAATCCTTGAAAAATAAGCTTACCTCTGTGATGGGCTTCCATATTCTATCAGGCAATGATTAAACGCAACATGCATCAAAGATTCCATGAAAATGTGACAATTGTGGCTTTTTATAGACATCAACTTTACTTATTTCATGTCAACACACCTAGAAAGGTTTGATTCATACCCATCAGGCATACTCAAATTATTAACGTAATCACAAATCTCTCTTCTCTCTTTCAAGGTGAAGGTAAAACTGGCCTTGGGCTTGTGAATCTTATTGTTCAAATATGTCAGGTACAACTCACTTCGTCTACAATATTCCTTTAAGTCCATCATGGACTTCAAGTTATGCTTTGTATTGTTGTTGAAATCCATTACGGTATTAAATAAGTTGTCAAAAGAGTTCTTCTCGATATGTATGACATCAAGATTATACGGAAGAAGATTGTGCTTCCAATAGATAGCTCCCAGAATATGCTCTGTTTAGTATAGTTGCGTGTAACATCATAATTAGGTATCTTATTAGCCAAGGGATACTCTGTTACCTTAGGTAGATCCCTAACTCTGTTCCAAATCTCTTCTGGAGACAAGACGAATGGTGGCTCCTCATAATCAGTTTTTCTCTTCATAAATGCACTAGTATTTCTCCTGAACTCATGATCCATTAGCAAGAAGCGATAATGACAGTCAAACAATGTATTCTTACCTCCATGTTTCAAAGTGAATGCCTTTGTATCTTCCATACAAGTCGGGCAAGCTAACTTTCCAACAGTCGATCACCCGGACAACATTCCATAAGCAAGAAAATCATTTACAGGCCACATCAAAGCAACACGCAATCTGAAGTTTTTCTTAGTTGATACATCATATGTCCACGCCTTGATGCCATAATAACTTCAACTCATCAACCAAAGGCTGCATGTAAACAACAATAGACTTTTTTGGATTGCGAGGACCTAGAAAAATACAAGTTAGAAACAAATATGGACTTGTCATACATAACTCGGGTGGAAGATTATATGGTGTAACAATCAGAGACTGCAAATGGAGTGAATTCATCAATGCATAATCCCAATCTAATATTTCTTGGTTCACTAGCAAAGTTCGGGAACACCCTATCAAAATGCTTCCATGCTTCTCCATTTGATGGATGACATAGAACACCATCCGGACTTCTATGATCATAATGCCATCTCATATGAGGAGCGAATCTCATTGATGTATACAACCTCTTTAACCTTGGTATAAGGGGTAAGTAGTGCATCGACTTCACCAAGATCTTCTTTTTATCACTTGTGGCATCCTTGTAACAAGGATTGTTATAAAATAGTTCTCTAGAGATGCATCATCCTTATAGAATAACATGCAATCATTCTCACAACAATAAATCTTTTCTGATGAAAGACCCAACTTGGAAACTAATTTTTTTTCCGTGTAGAAATCTTTGGGTAGGTCAATGTTACTCGGATTAAGTTCATTCATAAGCCCAATGATAGAATTCATGCCCTATTGACAAATAGAACTATCCGACTTAATCTGAAGAAATCGAACAACAACAGACAACTCGGAATGCACTGAGCCTTCCTAAAACGGACAACTAGCTTCCTATAACTCTTTGAAGAACTTCTTAGCCTCATCATTTCGTTCATATTGAGCCCCGAGAACATCTCAAAGGCATCTCTCATCATGTTATTGAATCTAGAATTTTTAACATTATTCTCCATTACGGGACTACCCTCATCACCACCAAAAGAATTATGAAAATCAAAATCATTTATGCTATCAAGATTTTCCGCATGAGAAGTCCACACACAATAATTTTCCATAAATCACTTTTTAAAAAAGATGACATGTAATAACATCTTCTCCCAATAACTTAACACACTTGATGTAACGACCCGACTGGTCGTTTTGAGAATTTAAGCTCCGTTCGGAGATGTAAGGACTTGAACAACTTCATATTATATGTATCGACTTACGTGCATAGTTGATTCAGTTACCGGATAATTCAAAGTCGAATAGAAGAAAAGATCTAGTTTTAGAAGCTTAAGCGGTGAGAATTTGGCCGGAAAGTGACTTTTGTGTAAACAGCTCTGGAATGAGTTTTGGATGATGTTAGCAGCTTCGTATGGTGATTTTTGACATAGGCGCGCGTCCGTATTTGGATTTGGAGGTCCGTAGAGTAATTTGAGGCAAATCGGCAAAAGTTGGAAAAGTTGAAGTTTGGAAAATGGAGAAGTTTGACCCATAGTTTAATTTTGTGATATCGGGGTCAGAATATGATTCCGAGAGTTGGAACAGATCCGTGATGTCATTTGGGACTTGTCTGCAAAATTTTGCGTCATTCAGGATTGATTTGATAGGTTTCAGCACGAGTTTTAGAAGTTGGAAGATTTGAAAGTTCATAATCTCGATTCATGGTGCGATCTGTAGTTTCGTCGTTGTTTGATATGATTTGAGACCTCGAAGCGGGTCCGTGTTAGGATATGGAACTTTTTGGTATGCTTGGATGGGGTCCTGAGGGCTCCGTGTGTGTTTCAGACGAGTTTCAGATGGTTTCCACGATTTTTAGGAGGTCTGAGTTCGGGTGTAATTGCATCTGCGGACCTTGGGCGCAGGTGCGATGGTCACAGATGCAAAATGGGAGACGTAGGTGCGAGAGGATCGGGTCTGGGCACTCTACAGAGATGCAGAGAATTATTGCGCAAATGCGCCCCCACAGAAGCGGATTCTTGGGCGCAAAAGCGAGAGGGAGCGCAGGTGCGGTTGGTCATGCGCACCTGCGGTTGCGCAGAAGCAGCTAATTTTGTCGCAGGTGTGGTCACGCCTGGGCAGAGAGTTCTATTCAAGGGTTGCCATTTTCTCCATATTTTTGAGTTTTAGACTTTTGTTTTGGGAGCGTCTTTTTGGATTTTTTTCAAGCAATTCGATTGGGTAAGTGTTCTTCACCTAGTATTTAATGTATTCCATGATTTTATCTTCATTTCTATCATTTAGTTTGTGTTTTGGGTTGAGGAAAATGTTGGTTTTTGAAGAAAATTTCTAAAATGAAAAAATCATGATTTGAGGGACGAAATTGTATTAGAATTTGATAATTTTTGTATGGTTGAACGCATAGCACTCTCCAGAATGCAGAGAATTGGTGCGCAAATGCGGCTCCACAGAAGCGGATCCTTGGGCGCAAAAGCGAGAGGGAGCGCATGTGCGGTTGGTCATGTGCACCTGCGGCTGCGCAGAAGCGGCTAATTTTGTCGCAGGTGGGGTCACGCCTGGGCAGAGAGTTATATTCGAGGGTTTGCCATTTTCTCCATATTTTGAGTTTTAGACTTCTGTTTTGGGAGCGTCTTTTTGGGTTATTTTCAAGCAATTCGATAGGGTAAGTGTTCTTCACCTAGTATATAATGTATTCCATAATTTTATCTTCATTTCTGTTATTTAATTTGTGTTTTGGGTTGAGGAAAATGTTGGTTTTTGAAGAAAAATTCTAAAATGAAAAATCATTATTTGAAAGAAGAAATGGTATTGGAATTTGATGATTTTTTTATGGTTGAATGCATATTGGAATGGGTGTTCAGGTTTTGTAAAATTTGTTGGGTTCCGAGGTGCGGGTCTGGGGGTCGACTTTTGGACCAATTTTTGGATTTATTTAAAGATTGAGACTTTATGATCCGGAATAGTTTCTTATGAGTTTTATTTGTGCTTTGAAGTTATTTTTGTTAGATTTGAGCCGTCCAGAGGTCTTTTCACCCGAGAAGTTCATTTTAGTCGTCTTTGAGGTAAATATCTTGCCTAACCTTGTGTGGGACCTTAGGATTTGAATCTTCTATGTTGATTGTAGTCCGTGTATGTGAGGTGACGAGTGCGTGCTCGGGATTATTTGTGAAAAGTTGGCCTTTTAGGGTTCTTAGGTCTTTTTATTCACCGTGTATGAAGTTGTTCTTGATACGTTTGAGTCCCTATTTTCTAGTTTCACTTCTACATGCTTTAATTAGAGATAATTGCTTTAGGATTCAGTCTTATTGTGTATTTGACTCTTATTTGACTTAACTGAAGATTTTACCTCTTCCATCGTCATATTATCTTTTTATAAATGCTTATCTTTAATTGAAATTATTATTAGCTCATCCTATAATTGTTCAGTCTTAATTGGAGTTATGGTTATCTCATGCTGCTTATCCTAATTGAATTGTTGAATATCCTTCGTAATTGCTCTACTTAAAAAGGAGTTAGATAACCTATATCTTAGTTGACTTGCCTTTATTTGGAACTATTTGACTCGTGTTGGCTTCCTTAATGTTGACTTGAATATTTTGGAATCGTTGCTACTTTTTTAGCTTTCCCTTATTGAGTTGTTCTCTTTACGCTTAACATTCTTTACTGTGGTTATTCCTTGTGAATGAGTTCTACCGTTTCTTTGTGATTTAAGGTTCTTGAGTTGATTTTACTTGTCATACTTTGTATTATTGTCATTGTTGTTGTTGTACTTGTTGTGGTGATGCACGAGGTTTCTACCGTGTTGTAACTATTATCTTTGTTGGTTGCCGCTGCATATTTACTTTGGGACTACAGAACGGTATTTTGGGAGATCCCCCCTGTACTGTATATTTACTTTGGGACTACAGAATGATATTTCGGGAGATCCTCCAGCACTGCATATTTACTTTGGGACAACATAACGGTATTCCGGGAGATCCCCCAGCACTGCACATTTACTTTAGAACTATGGAACGGTATTTCGGGAGATCCCCCAGCACTGCATATGTATTTTGGGACTACAGAACGGTATTTTCGGAAGATCCCCTGGACATTTACGTTTGGGACTACGGGACAGTATCCTGGGAGATCCCATGTTGTTATATCTGAGTTCTGAGATGCTAATCTTATATGCTTACATTCTTTTAAACATTCTACGTGTTGTCCGATATTTTCCTTATACTTACTAGCTGGTACGAACTATATTAGGACACTTGCACATGCATACACATACCGGATCACCCCTTATCGAATACAAGGCTTTCTTGATATTGCCGAGTATAGACATACACCCTTGTTTACTTGACTTCAATGTGAGAATGGCTCTATTTGACACGTTTGTCGTCAGTGGTGTTATGAGGTGTGATGAGGGAACGGGATACCAAGTGTTAGGGTTCAAGTATTGAGACCTGTATTGTATGATTATGAGATGAGGTGTCACAGGGTGACTTATGTTCGAAGGATTTTATTTGAAAAGTTTATATTCGAAAGGTATTTTATCTTGAAAGAACTATGTTTGAAGGATATTTATTTGAAGGAAGTATACTTCAAAAGAAATCCTTATTGGGAAGGATTATATGCTAAAGACTCTATTCAAAAACTTATAGGTAAAAGATTTATACTTGAAGGTTTTGACTAATTTATGGGAGTTTGTTGGCTAAGACCTGATGTGAAAACTATCGCAATTGCTGAGTTACTCCTTGTCCTTACTGTATTTGTGATTTCGGATTTGGGTTGTGTTTCCGTTCACTCTTCTGTGTCCTTATTATGGTGTTACGTTGTTACTTGCTGTTTTCTTTCCTTATTGCAGTTGCTATATTGTTAGCCATATCGCATAGTATTTAGATAGATATTGTGTTTTGTCATTCTTATACTTATGCTTGTTCAGTTTATTAGACTAGAGGGTATCTTGGCTAGTCCTCGTCACTACTTCACCAAGGTTAGTCTTGATTCTTAGTGGACACCGTTGTGGTGTGCTTGTGATGACCCAAAAGGTCATCTTGTATAATTTAGCAAAAAACTGTATTCCGAGGCCCCGAAAGCCTCTCTTAATCTCACCTCGATGTGCGTGTACATCCTGAGCGTGTAGCCGGGAAGTTTTTATGTGAAAATGTGTTGAACGGTTGAATTTATGATAATTAATGGAATAAAGTTGGCTTTGGTCAACATTTTTGGTAAACAGACCCGGACCCGTAATTTGACGGTCTCGGAGGGTCCGTGGGAAAATATGGGACTCGGGCGTATTCTCGGAATCGAATTCCGAGGTCCCAAGCCCGAGAAATGAATTTTTAAAGAAAATTGTTTTCTGAAAATAAGAAAGACTTTTGAAAATGAACTTTGATGTGAAATCTGTGTTACCGGGCCTGTATTATGGTTCCGATGCCCGGAACATGTTCAATATGTGTTATGTGAGTTATCTGTAAAATTTGGAAAGAAACGGACTTGGTTTGACGTGTTTCGGATCAAAATTGGAGAATTTAGAAGTTTATGAAGTTTGAGAAAATTCTATAGATTTTTGAGTTTAATTCATTGGTTTTGATGTTATATTAGTGGTTTAATTACTCGAATAAGTTCGTAGGATGATTTTGAAGTCGTGTGTATATTTGGTTTTGGGCCCCGAGGGCTCGGGTGAGTTCCGGGTAGGTGTCGGGGTGCAAAAGAGTTGGAAAAATCTGGTTTTCGATCTATTTATGGTGTTCTGTGTTTTGCTCTCCGCGATCGCGGCGTGACTTACGCGATCGGGATGTGTCTATGGTTGGGGGTGGAAAATTAGCCTACGCGAATGCAAGGCCTTGGACGCGATCGCAGTGCCTGGAGGTGGTGCTCTACGCGATCGCGAGGGTCCTCACGCGATCGCATAGCGTTAAAGGGATCTGGGGGCGGAGCAGCGTGTTGCTCTACGCGAACGCGATCGCTTGGTCGCGATCGCG
Organism: Nicotiana knightiana; assembly: GCA_005239525.1. NCBI lineage: Eukaryota > Viridiplantae > Streptophyta > Magnoliopsida > Solanales > Solanaceae > Nicotiana > Nicotiana knightiana. The sequence continues at coordinate 53,989 of ML397569.1, read as the reverse complement.
ACGGCCAGTGTCCAGTACCCTCGCGATCGCTGTCCCTTGTTCGCGATTGCGTAAGTCTAAAACCCAATACTCTCCGCGATCGCGTAGAGTAAATTCGCCCAGTCATTTTAATGCCTTAAAAACAGAAACATTACGGGATTCTCACCATATTTCTCAACCCACCTTCTTTCCCACTCTCCTTAGGCGAAATTTGAAGACCTCCATCACCATATCTCCATAGGTAAGTGTTATTAACATCATTTCCTCTCACTTTCATCAACTAATCACTAGAATCTAGGCCTAAAATCATGAAAACAAAGTAGAAATTAGGGGATTTGGGTAGAGTTAGGGTTTATGAGATTTTGGGTAATTCAACCTCAATTTGGGGCCGGATTTCAAAACAAATCATATATTTGAACTCGTAGGGGTATGGGTGATCGGAGTTTGGTCCTAGCCTCGTGTTTGGACCAAGTGGGCCCGGGGTCGGATTTTGGTATTTTTGGAAGAATGCTAGGAATTGTATATTTAGGCTATGAGATTGTATTAATGAGTCATTATTGATGTTAATAAGTTAATTATGTCTAGATATTGTTGTTCCGGAGTTGAATTCAAAAGGAAAGGCGGTGTTAGAGGCTTGATTGCTATTTTTGGACCCGAGGTAAGTGTCTTGCCTAACTTTGGTGAGGGAATAGGTATTGTATGCTATGTGTTAAGTGTTTATCATGTTCAATTCTTAGGTGAGGTGACGAGTACCTATTTATTGTGTGTCAAGCATGCCCGTGAGTCTATTGTCGATAANTTCGTTATAATATGAACTTATCTCTACTTGGAAGTTGATTGTTGTTGAAAATCCTCGTTGATGAACTTGTGATGTAATGGTCCTATTGAGGACCCAACTGTAAAGGATATACTTGAAAAGGTTGATTATAGCTGAGACTCTGACCGAACAATTTGTTATGATAATGACTGATATTCTCCCCTTGTCGGGTGATTATGATTTGTGATTCCACTATGCTGGATTCCTTGCTATTTTGAATATTGTCATTGCATTAGTGAGGAAGAGTGTAAAGCACGAAGGGTGATGCCGTGCCATGATTTACATTGATCACATCATATATTGCATAGTGAGGAAGAGAGTAAAATCACGAAGGGTTATGCCGTGCCATGATTTACATTGATCACATCATATATTGCATAGTGAGGAAGAGAGTAAAAGCACGAAGGTTGATGACGTGCCATGATTTACATTGGTTATATCATATATTGCATAGTGAGGAAGAGAGTACAAGCACGAAGGGTGATGCCGTGCCATGATTTATATTTAAAAGCACGAAGGTTGATGCCATGCCATGATTTATATTTAAAAGCACGAAGGTTGATGCCGTGCTATGATTCACATTTCCATACATGGTACATTGCATCGTGAGGAAGAGAGTAAAAGCACGAAGGGTGATGCCGTGCCATTTAGTACATTTCCAGCATTATATTTGTTTCATTAGCATATTTCTGATAAATTGTCTTCTTGTCTGTTCCTATGTACTTAATTAATTGCTCTATCTCACTTGTTACCCCCTTTGTCTGCTCCCATATCCCCCTACGTATCTGTTTATCTTTTGCTTTATTTTCTACGATATATGTTGTAGAATAGGGCAGGTTAACGTTTGTTGTCAAGTCTAGCCTCGTCACTACTTCGGCCGAGGTTAGGCTCGGCACTTACTCAGTAGATGGGGTCGGTTGTACTGATGCTACACTGCACATCTAATTGTTTTAAAGATCCCGCACTCGGACCCAGTGGACAGCGTTGAGGGAGTCACCTTCAGTCCACCCCAGAGGCTTCAAGGTATACCGCTAACGTTCGTGGGCCTTGGCGTCTCTCATATCCCTAGTTCCTTTATTTCTGTCTTGTCTCTCCTCTAGTTCTCAGAGACAATCATGTACACTTTCAGACTTTGTATTTAGCACTCCTATAGACAGTTCATGAGTTTGTGACTCTAGGTTTTGGGGAATTATTGCGACGTTGTATTATGTTATCTTTACTTAGTTTTGAAACTTTATCTATTTCCGCTGTTAAGAATGGTGAACTGTTTTTAGCTTATTATGTTAATTCGGAAATATCATGTTAGTTCAACTGCACACGTTAACTTGTCTAGCGGGTTCAACATTAGACGCCATCACGGCTGAATGTGGGATTTCGGGCCGTGACAGTGCTCATACTAGACTTCTGCACACTTTTGTGCAGATTCAAATATTGATCGTTAGTAGCTGAGCGAATCCTTGCTGAGGAGACTCAAGGTAAATTCGCTACTGCGTTCGCAGGCTTCGGAGTCACCTTCTTATTTTGTAATCAAATTGTTTTTACTCATTTCCAAACAATCATATTTAGAAGTTGTAGCAAACTCTGTAGAGTTTATGGCTTGTACTACTGATTTTTAGAAAATTGTAAATTCTGTAAAGAATTCTATATTGAGACTGTTAGATTTTCTTTAGTATTTTTATTCAGTAAATGTTAGGCTTACCTAGTCCCTAAGACTAGGTTCCATCACGATACCCAACGAAGGGGAAATTGTGTCGTGACACTTGCATTTCACATAAGGGAACCTAATCCTTCTTTCAAAATGAAAATCATCAAGTGTCTTTGTCTTAGCAATAAATCCAGCAACTCCTTCTTTAAATTCATCCATTAACCCCACACGATTAGGACGATTCCTTTTACATATCCATCTACGATGCGCAAACGCCATTTACACAAAGAAAAAAAAACTACAAGTTGACATATTTATTTTATGTATACTAGGTACTAAGTTATATTCTCCCAAAGGTTATCTAAATAGTTCAATTATATATTTTATTATCATTTTATTATAATACTTGGGTGGTTTCAATATTAATAGGTACATTAAATTATTTAAGCCAAAAAGTCCTAAAACATATAAATAATCTAATTTATTTTAATTTAGCATATGATAGCGCTCTAATACTTAATTGACTGTATTTTCTTCATTTCGTTCCAATAATAAATAATATAATTAACACATCGATAGGGCATGGAGAATTTTCAAACAAAAAGCCGAAACAGAGAAGTATTAGCACTTAAGTTATTTCTTATCTAACCTAACTTGAATGTATAAAAATTCTAACTCTTTAAAATATTGTTTATATCTAACAGAGAAGTATTAGCACTTAAGTTATTTTCTTTATATAAACAAGAATTCCATAATTGTATAAAATACCCAAATTATTCTAAATTTTTTCTTGATTTACTATTATACACATACAAGTATACTAGCCACTTCAACAAGATCATCTAACTAAAATATCCATACTATATCTAATTATACATACTAAATTGCTAAAAGCATGAATAAACATTGTTAGTGTATCAAATTTATACATACTAAAAACAGCTAGAAATTTCTAAAAAATTATAAGAAAAATTAAGACACCAGAAAGTTTTCACAGTAAATCTGAAATTCTTGAACCGTATAAAACCCAAGAAGAGTGTGAGAGAGGGAATTACTTACCTTGTATTGAGAGAAGAAAGAAAATAGATCGGGTGGGAGAAGAAAAGGAGAGAGGAGAGGAATTAAAAATAAAGAATAAAGAAGGAAAAACAGGTTGGGGGCTGTATAAAAGCAATTGTGACCGTTCGGTCGCAATTTGAAAATTGTAATTTTCAAATTGTGGCCTAATCGGTCACAAATGTTGACCAGTCAAGCCCAATTTTTTTTTAAAAATATTTTCGACCAAATCGGTTGAAAAATTTACTTTAATTTTTTAATTTTTGCGATCGACTCAGTCGGACTTCCAAAATTAGACAAAAATTACTAAATAAGTGAAAATCGGTTGGAAGCTCTAGCTGCTTTATTTCGATAGGAATTTTTCAGTCGGAAATTTAATTTTTTTTCAGTAGTGCGGATTGTCAATTTTAGTACTTTATCCCAAGATTACTTTCCCTTTTTGCAGATATAAATTATCCCTGTACTATTTTTAAAAGGTAACTTATCTCAGAATTAATAACCAAATAAAGAATAAGGCAGTACTAAATTTTTATCCTATGATTATTTTTTGTTATCCATCATTCCAAACGACCCATAAGTGTTTTATTCGATTTATCCTTTTGTACTTCTAATTACTTAGATACAAGATTTTAGTAGCACTTAATTACTACACCTAACAATTAAAATTAAGAAGTGTACTTGTGGAATAGTAGAAAATTTATCCTTTAATTTGAAACCAGTTCGTTATAAAAATAATAATCCAAATAAGGGAAATAATTATAACATATCAAATTATAAGGAAGATAAATGTCATATAAAAGAAAAATTGGGGGAGGTCTTGGAATTATATCCTTAAAACATGCATGTGAGACATTGCGTCGGTGGGGCGGAGGGAGGGGAGAGGGGAATATTCACTGGTTCACCTGAACCCAAATAATTTTTATAAAAATCTCTTTTATATATATTCATTAAATATTAATAAATATTTAACTACAAATTCAATTATCATTGTATATAGTAACTTGAGGTCACTAAAAAACTTTATAAATCTCAAATTCTCAATCCGCTTTTAAACGAGTTATCTCTTCCACACCTACACTGATGGGCAAGGCCAGGAGTGTCTTTCTCATTGTAGCTGAAACTCAACGATCCCTTAATTGGATCTATTCTCTTCCATTTCCCACATGTGACAAAATGATCCTCTTATTTTAGTTTTAGTCCCCTTAAAGAAGCAACTCAGAACGTACTCCACTGGCAGCCCTGTCACGATCCAATTCTATTTTAGATTGTGATGGCGCCCATCACTGTTGTTAGGCAAGTCAACACTGAACAATCTAGTGATTTCCCTTTTTAATGAGTTTTCCAAGTAAATAACTTTCCTTAATTTAAAATATTTAGTAAGAAACAAATTTAAATTAATAAGACGAAACAACTAAATGTATTTATGACCATAGGAATAAAACCAAAATCACAAGCCTATTAATGTGTGTCAAGATCTGGTGTCACAAGTATGTGGGCTACTAGTAGAATATACAAAAGATTTCTACTATACTGTCTGAAATAGAATAGACAGAAAATAAATCAAAAGATTGACTCCGGCTGCTGCTAAACGGATCGGAAGGGCAGCTCACCGTGTAGTCTCGAAACGGGATCAAGTATGCTCGCCAGACGGATATCCAGATGCACTTACCTCAGATCCTGCACATTTAAGTGCAGAAGTGTAACGTGAGTACATAAAATAATATGTACCCATAAGTATCCTGTCTAACCTCGAAGAAGTAGTTACGAGGGATCGACTTTGACACTTACTAAGGGCTAATGATAATAAGTCAAAATTATAACTAAACATGAATTCCAGGATATATACTGAAAAACTCAATAACAGAAAATGATAAATATCCCTTTCACAAATATTAGATCCCAAATTTATCTTTCTTCATTAACGATTTATATAATCAAAACATTAAAGCAATATCAATTATGAGAAGTTCCAAGAGTTTAGCATGTGCAAATATGTCGAAGTCGTACGACCCGAACCAACATAATAATATTTAAATTGTGCACTGCCGAGGGTCAAACGACATGAACCATATATGCATCTATCTGCTACCGAGGCGTTCGGCTCTCTCCACAAATAGAAAATACTTTACAGATACGCTAATTTTTCAATAACAGTCAAGCGTTCTATTCACAACCTCAAATAAGTGAAACTTAACCCTTTAGAATTATTTTATCAATCTTGCAATATGACTTAAGCAATCCAATTAACAAGTAAGGGCGCAACCATTTCAAGTATATCATGATATGGGTCCTAGACTACCTGGACTATAGCAGAATTAGTAGCTACACACGGACTCTCGTCACCTCGTACATACGTAGCCCTCCACAATTAGAAATACATACTACTTAATTCACCTATGGGGTTAATTCCCTCTTACAAGGTTAGAAAAGAGACTTACCTCGTCTCAAAGCCTACTTCCCGGTCCAAGATTATGCTCAAACTCTCGATTTGGTGCCGAAAAATCCAAAACTAATCAAATAGTATATAAACTAATCAATACATGCTCAGAAGTTCGTATTCCAACTATTAAAGAGGTTACCCAACCCTAAATGTAAGATTCCTAAAATTCACCTCCGGGCCCACGTGCCCAGATTTCGGAAATTTTTGAAGAAAATTGTTACCCATAACCTCCTGAACTAAAATATATGATTTTTACTAAATTCCATAACCATTTTCATGGTTAAATCCTATTTTTATCAAAATCTAGGTTTTTCATCTAAACTCATGATTTCCACAAATTTTCAAGTTAAAATCTACCCATAATTGATATTTTAAACTCACATTAGGTAGAAATTACTTACCTTCAAAACCTAGGTTGAAAACTCCTTCTTTAAAGCTCTAAAATCGCCCAAGAGTGCAATAAATGAACCCAAAAATGGCTTAAGTCCCGATTTTAAAACACATTGCCCAGCTGCCTTCTTCATCGCGAACGCAACAAGGGCCTCGCAAACGCAGAGGCTGGTTGGCTTACCCTTCACGAACGAGATCGATCCTTCGCGAATGCGAAGAATAACATCGGCCCCAAAGTCCAGCCCAGGCTCTTCTACGCGAACGCGAGTCACCTCACATGAACGTGAAGGTTACATGTCCCAGACTTTCGCGAACGCGGACTAGCTATCACAAACGCGTAGCACAAAATCCCCCAGCCCCAATTCCTTCATCGCGAACATGAGAGTCCTTCCACGTTCGCGAAGAAGGAAACCAGAACTGGAACTTTTGGTTTTTCCGACATAGCTCCGAGCGGTCCGAAGCTCACCCGAGCCACTTGGGACCCCGTCCAAATGCACCAACAAGTCTGTAAACATGATACGGACCTGATCGAACTCTCAAAATGCGTAAATCAAGAATGGAACTAAGAATCACACCCTAAAACCAAATTGAGTCAAAATATAAACTTCAAGTTTCCAAATTTCTCTGAACGCGCCGAATCATACATAGACCACTCGGAATGACACCAAATTTTGCGGGAAAGTCTTAAATCACCATACGGAACTACTCTCAGTCTTGGAATTCCATTAGAACCTCAATATCAGCAAAACCTACTCCAAACCAAATTTAATGAACTTCAAAAACCTTCAAAAAACCAACTTTCGATATTAGGCGCCGAACGCACCCGGGTCATCCAAAACCCGATCCGAGCATACGCCAAAGTCCGAAATCATCATATGTACCTATTGGAACCGTCAAATCCCGATTCCGAAGTCGTTTTCTCAAAATATGACCGAAGTCAATCTTAGCCCTTTTAGCCAACCTTAAGGAACTAACTGTTCCGATTAAACCCGAACCCTTCCAAATACTGAATTAACCATCCCCACAAGTCATAAAACAGTAAAATCACATACGGGAAGTCTTATTTAGGGGATGAGGTTCTAGAAAGCAAAATGACCGGTCGGGTTGTTACATTCTCCACCTCTTAAATAAATGTGTGTCCTCGAACGGGTTTAGAATCATACCTGGAAGGCTGAATAAGTGTGGATATATGCTCCGCATGTCCTCCTCGGACTCCCAGGTTGCCTCCTCGACTTGTTGGCCCCTCCACTGAACCTTTACCGCGGAAATCCTTTTGGATCTCAACGGCGATCCTGCCTATCAACAATGAAAACTAGCTCCTCTTCATAACCCACGGTCTCATCTAACTGAATGGTGTTGAAGTTTAACACATGTGACTTGTCGGCATGATATCCCGGAGCATAGACACGTGAAAAAACGGATGAACTCTCGATAGACTAGGAGGCAAAGCAAGCTCATAAGCAACCTCTCCAACTCGTCTCAACACCTCAAATGGTCCTATAAACCTTGAGCTCAACTTTCCCTTCTTCCCAAATCTCATGATACCCTTCATTGGCGAGACTTACAAGAGAACCTTCTTGCCTACCATAAATGATAAGTCACACGCCTTCTAGTCCGCGTAACTCTTCTGTCTGGACTGTGCTGTGCGAAGTCTCTCCTGAATCAACTTTACCTTTTCCAAGGCATCCTTCACCAAATCAGTACCATGTAAGTTAACCTCGCCAGGATCAAACCACCCGATGGGAGAACGATATGGCCAACCATATAAAGCCTCAAATAGAGCCATCTCGATGTTGGACTGGTATTTGTTGTTGTAAGAAAACTCGGCCAAAGGCAAGAATCGATCCCACTGCCCTCTAAATTTGATCACACATGCTTTGAGCATGTCCTCCAAGATCTGAATTGTCCGCTTCGACTGCCCGTCGGTCTGTGTATGAAATGCTGTGCTGATCTCTACACCGATCCCCAACTCACTCTGTACTGCTCTCCAAAAATGCGAAGTAAACTGAGGACCTCTATCTGATATGATGGAAACAGGCACACCATGCAGCCGAACTATCTCCTGAATATAAATCTGGGCTAATCCCTCTGAAGTATACGTAGTCACTACTGGGATGAAGTGTGCTGACTTGGTCAACCTGTCAACAATAACCCAAACTGCATCAAACTTCCGCAAGGTCCATGGAAACCCAATTACGAAGTCCATAGTAATGCACTCCCACTTCCACTCTAGTATAGTCATCTGCTGGAGTAGGCCTCCTGGCCTCTGGTGCTCATATTTAGGCATCTAGCTACATACTCAACTATGTCTTTATTCATCTGCCGCCACCAATAATGCTGCCTCAGGTCACGATATATCTTCGTAGCACCTGGATGAATGGAGTATCGAGAACTGTGTGCCTCCTCTAGAATCTTCTCCCTCAAGCCATCGATATTAGGAACACATAGATGACCCTGGAGCGTAGAACACCATAATTGCCGATAGAAACCTCCTTGGCACCACCCTATAGTACCGTCTCCCTGAGAACCAACATGTGTGGATCATAAAACTGTCGAGCCTTGATCTGCTCCAATGGTGAAGACTGGGCAACGACGCATGCAAGAACTCGGCTGGTCTCTGAAATGTCTAACCTCAGAAGTCTATTAGCCAAGGACTGAATGTCCAAAGCTAATGGCCTCTCCTCTGCTTAAATGAACGCCAAGCTACCCATACTCTCTGCCTTCCTGCTCAAGGCATCCGCGACTACATTCGCCTTGCCCGAATGATAAAGGATGGTGATGTCATAATTCTTCAGTAACTCAAGCCATCTACGCTGCCTCAAATTGAGATCCCTTTGCTTGAACAAATGCTGCAAGCTGCGATAGTCATGTAAACCTCACAAGACACCCCAAAAAGCTAATGCATCCATATTTTAAGAGCATGAACAATCACAGCTAACTCCAAATTGTGCATAGGATAAATATTCTCATGGGGCTTCAGTTGACGTAAAAAATATGCAATAACTCGCCCCTCCTACATCAATACACAACCCAAACCAACACGTGAGGCATCACAATACACAGTATACATCCCCGAACCGGAAGGCAACACTAGGACTGGTGCTGTAGTCAAAGCCGTCTTGAGCTTCTGGAAGCTCGCCTCACACTCATCGGACCAGCATAACTGAGCACCCTTCTGGGTCAATCTATTCAAAGGTGCTACAATAGATGAGAAGCCCTCCACAAACCGGTGATAATAACCTGCTAACCCCAAGAAGCTCCTGATCTTAGTCGCCGAAGCGGGACGAGGCCAACTCTGAACTGCCTCAATCTTCTTGGGATCCACCTTAATCTCTCGCCTGATACAACATGCCCCAAGAATGCTATATAATCTAGCCAAAACTCACACTTGGAGAACTTAGCATATAATTTTTGTTCCCGCAAGTTCTGAAGCACCACTCTCAAATGTTGCTCGCGCACCTACGTGATACAATAGTAAATCAAAATATCATCAATGAAGATAATAATAAATAAATCAATATAAGGCCTGAACACCCTATTCATCAAATCCATAAACGTCACTGGGGCATTAGTCACGCCAAAAGACATCACTAGAAACTCATAATGGCCATATCTAGTACGGAAAGTAGTCTTCGGAACATCCGAGTTCTGAATCTTCAACTGATGGTACCCCGAGCTCAAGTCGATCTTAGAGAACACCCTAGCACCCTGCAACTGGTAAAAAAAATCATCAATATGCGGCAACGGGTACTTGTTCTTAATGGTGATTTTTTTCAACTGGCGGTAATCAATGCACATTCGCATAGTCCCATCTTTCTTCTTCACAGATAACACTGGTGCACACCAAGGTGATACACTCGGTCTGACGAACCCCTTTGCTAGAAACTCCTCAAGTTGTTCCTTCAACTCCTTCAATTCTTTCGGAGCCATACGGTATGGTGGGATAGATATAGGCTGAGAACCTGGAGCCAAATCAATAAAGAAGTTTATATCACGATCTGGTGGCATGCCTGGAAGGTCAGAAGGAAACACACAGGTGAATTCCCACAGTACTGGTACTGAATCAATTGTTGGAGACTTTGGGGTAGTATCCCGAACATAGTCTAGATAAGCCAAACAACCCTTCTCAACTATGTGCCGAGCCTTCATAAAAAAGATAACCTGACTAGATGTACTGACACACGAACCCTTATACTCTAATCGAGGCAACTCTGGAATCACTAAGGTAATAGTCTTAGCATGGCAATCAAGGATGGAGCGATATGGGGATAGCCAATCAAGCAACAAAAAATCTGCTCTAGTCTCGTATCCACAGAATGTGACCACACATGACCGATAGATCCGATCCATAGCAACAGAATCGCCCACAGGAGTAGATACATAAATAGGAGTACCCAAGGACTCATGAGGAATATCCAGGAAATGAGAAAATAGAGATGATGCATATGAATATGTAGACCCTGGATCAAATAGTACTGAAGCATCCCTACCACAGATAGAAATAATACATGTGATCACGACATCTGAGACCACTACATCTGGTTTGGCCAGAAAGGCATAGAACCTGACTGGAGCGCCACCTGGCTAGCCTCCACCCGTCTGGCCTCCATCTCTAGGATGACCCCTAACCACCTGCCCTCTGCCCCTGGGCGGCCAGATGACTGGCGGGATAACTGGTGCTATAATCATAGGTTGCTGGCCCTGTTTCTTTGCCCCGAAGCCTGGGGCAGATTCTTCACACATGACTGAGATCTCCGCACTCAAAACAACCTCTCGGAGTGGTGGATTGCTGCCCTGAAGCCTGACCGTGATGGCCTGAATACCCACCGAAAGGACCCTGAATAGGTGGTGGGCGGTATGAACTCTCTGGCATGGCACTAAAATAAGCACTGGAAGAACCCTGATGGACGGAGTACCCACTGGAAGAACCCTGGATAGCTGGTGGACAATAAGAACTCTCAGGCATAGCACTGAAATAGGGTCGCGCTGGAGCACCCCGTGGAGGCGGCGGTGCTGGATATGGGGGCCTACTGGGCTGACCCTCTTGAACTGACCTCTACCCCCAGCTGGGGCACCTCTAAACTCTCCGGAGTAACATACCCTCTTGTCCTCCTGCATCTTCTCTCTATCCCTCTGACGATAACCCTCAATCCTCCGAGCAATCTCCACTACTAGCTGGTGTTGATACCCAATTTTGCACTCATATTTTTCAAATAAGTATATATACTTTTAAAATATTATTTTTCATCATTACTTAATTTACAAGATTTATACAAGTATTTTCTATAATTTTTTAAATAATTTTATAGCTTTAAAATTGATTTTTTTGCATTAATATTACTTGATTATTCGTTGATTTCCATCTAAATTATTTTGTGGTGACTTAATCATCCAAATTTATTATTTCCACCCACATATATGTATTAGAATATTTTACTTTATTTTATATAATTATATTTGCATTTCAAAGCTATTTTACATAATTTTGTAGTAATAGTCTATATGTCGTGCATAATCATATTTCATTTAATTATTTTTTATCAAAATAGAATTTTTATAATGTTAAAATATTATTTTTAAGCATCTTAATACATAAATAATATTCTTATTATTTGTTAATTACTTCTTATCAATTTTCTTTTAAAATTTTCGAGTATTAAAAACCTTGGCCCAATTTTCGAATTAATTCCAGACCTAAAGCCTAGCCCAATGAATCCAAGACCAAAACCAGACGACCCTTGTGACCAACCCGGCCGCGACACGCTTAAAAGACCCGGCCCGTTTCCCTTTGATCCTGATCGTTGATCTCAAATGATTAACGACCCATAATAATTTCCCTCTTTACCTTATATCTTATAACCTAAACCCTAATCCCATTCCCACGCCCCAGTCGCCTCTAATCACTCTCCTCTCTTCTTCAGAAACCCTAGATGCCTCCTTCCAAATCCTCTCAAAATCCGGCTAAATCATGAAACTCTTTCACGACCTGCTTACCTTATTTGTATTATCTCATTAATATTCACATGTTCGTGGTATTACTTGATGATTGCCTGATTTTGACAAGTATTACCTCTCCGAATCGAGTGCAATCGTCCTCAACCTATAAGATTCAGAAAAAAATCCGTCTGTATACACTCTCAACAAGGTCGTATGGGTTCGATTCACCGACATTCTTGGATAAATTTTGACCATTTGTCTACTAGGGTTTGTCCGATTTTTTTTTACCTATATTTATTCAGAATAGTCTATGCATGTGACTTTCCTTGTTCCTGCTTAAACTTGATTGATTTTCTTTCCTTATTTGTGTTTGAATAATTGTTTTCTATGTTTACTTGTTCGATATCTACTAATATATAACCCTAATCCCCTTTAAAAAACATAATCACTGCTATTATTCTCACTATTCTCCTCTTTCACTCACTCACTCACGCTATTACACTTTGAATATTTTCTAAAACTATTGAATTCTAGGCCGGCTGAAAGCCAAGGCCATTAAACGACCTCCTCCGGTGCAAGAACTGCTCGGAGCCCTTCTCGAGGCTCTTGTGAACTCTGAAGCATCGTGGATTTCGGGTTTCATTGTCCCTTTCAATTGTTGCTACTGAATCACTACTAATATTCTAAGTTCTTCATGCTTTTGCTCGTTTATCTTCGCAACTGGTTAGCATTCTTGACTCTCTGTAGCCTTAATTATTACTTTTCTACTTATTCGTGTATGTGTATTCTGCACTTTTAGGTAAGCATGCCTTAAGCTTCTTGTTATTTAAGAATTTCCAGCATTGTATTGTTGTATGCTTTCAGTAATTCCATTGTCTCAATGAGTACTCTGCAGTTCCATGTTCTCTAGTATCAAACATGATAGGTTTCAACATGTGCAGTATACCTTCACTCTGTGTAATTGATTCAAATGGTTCTTGTCCTTATTAGGTTCTGACTGATTGGTCATGCTCATGTTAGCCTTTATACTCATCTGTTTTACCTGTTATGAGCTCACATTTATGTCTTGAATTTCTGGGATTTGTGTAGAAACTGCTTGCCTATAGTCTGCTTTACTGAAACTTTTCTTGCTAGGTCCTTCATGTGTAATCTTTAGCTTCATGCAAACTGATCCTTCAACTCCCCCATGTTATCGCATTGTCTGGATTTCTAGCCAAACATGTTTTATAACTCTGATAATTGTATTCCTTGATCTGTCAATCCTGTACTCTTAGCATTAGATTCTAGGATAAATCCAAGGTGTTGTTCTTATATCATGTGGGGTTGACTGACATGAACCCTAATGTCTGCTTGTCCTATTATTCAATAATTGGCATGTGAGTTCTTTAGAATCTTTGTGTTATAGTTAATGTCCACCGTGTTAAGTTTCATGATCAACTAAGTGATATGTTTGCCAAATTGTGTCCATTAGCATGTTATTGTGCTGTTTGCCACCACATTCTCACAAGGTTCTCATGTTAAAACATTCCTATAGACTGCACTCTACCTGCTTCATGTTCATGATTCTGTTAAACTATCCTCTAAAGGTCTTTAGATTGTTTCTAGTTCATGCTTTGCTTCGAAAATCATTGAAGTGGTATACTGTCCTATGATGGTCTATCTTATCACTATCAAACTCTGTTTGGGTGTGATAAACATGAACTTGCCTTATATGTGTCTTATATGTTTTCCCATTTGAGCATGATCTTGCTTAGAATAGCTCGCTAATTGCAGTTTAAGACTAGTTATGTTACTTGTGTGTCCAAACTTAGCATCCCTTAGCTTAATCATTAGCATCGTTTGGGCTTGGTATGTTGGTCCTGCCTTTGTTCTTGAGGTTTTCAAAGTATATTGACTTCGCTTGGAGTTTGGGCCTGCTATCTGCATGGAGTCTTGAGCCTATTCAAAGACCCAGATGTGCTGTTGGGTTATTACTATTGTATTTGGGCTTGTAATTATTTAATAGTGATATGTAATAACTTGTAAAATTGAATAATGGGGAAATTAGTAAAAAGGGACCTGTGGGTATTCTAATACTTGTATAAAAGGGTTGAAAATATGTCTATAGGGTCTCTGTGCTCTACTTTTTGCTTAGTATGTTTTATTTCTATACACTGATAGATATCATGCCTATAGGGAATCACACACTTCACTTAACTTGGCTAATACATGTTCAAAGCATGTTATTTTAAGCATCTGTTGTACTCGTTTCTCATTGCGCACGTTTAGACAACATGCCTATAGGATGCAATAGAATGTGCTTGGCTAGTCTATATACCATTATCTATAAAGATCCAACTAATCAATCAACCAATCACCTCTATTGCTTTTAAGTGTACTGCCCATCTAGAAATCATGAATATAGGGTCTAATCTTTTAATCGATTATTGTCGTTGTTTTCATTACACTGCCCCGCTTAGATGATATGTCTATAGGAGTAAAGTGTTATAAAATCAGTTTCAACAATTGATATAAATCCTAACTATAGAATAATGTCACCCGCCTAAGACAAATCTCTATAAAATCAGTGTTGGTAATTCAGAATTCCGGGGTTGTTTTCACTACTTTAATACAAAATAATTAGGGATCGTGTCTATAGGACTTGTAACGCCCTAATTTGCCTATACACTAGTCCATAAATTATATCACTGCCTTGGAATCCAAAATCACATAGAAATCATACCTATAGGACTTAAGAATTTCAATACGTCTTAATACTGCATGTAGTATGAATCTGCTCGCGTGCATTTATTTCTTACATGTGGAGGCCACATTGAGCTATTAATTTTTTTTATGTGCAGTGCTACATGTTTTGAATGTCGCTTAGATTCATAATTTTGAGCAACCTAAGTGAAGTCTAGAAACCCCCCCCCAGAAACCCCCCCCCCCCAGATAGTAGGACTAAAGCCTCCAGAGCCATAGGCATGGGACGGTAGTACACACATAGGGTACGACTTAGAATTGAATTAGAGTGCCTCTAGGTAAACAACTTTATTAGTAGTTGGGTAGCAGGAGATGATAGTCTGTGCTTATTGAATAATATGAGCAACTCCTATCTAAAAGGAGTTGCGAAGTATTTTTATGTTTCACGAGGTGATCCTTTAGGCTAAAAAACTTAGGACCCCCTTTTTATTTATATCTACATTTAGTCATTCGAACATTGTATTTGTATCTTGTAGTCCTTAAGATTTGTACCAATTGCGTTATAATGAACTTCTCCAACCTTTATATTCTCTTTGTTTATTTGATCACGTAGTCTAATTACATAATCCATTTAGTTCTAAGTTTGGACGGTACCCACAATTGTGGACCTCAAAGAGTGCCTATCACCTTCTCTTTGAGGTAATTTGAGCCCTTACCCAATCTTTGGTGACATCGACTAGTCAAACAGAGTTATTTGCACAATAGGTGTCCTAACGCAACTTAAAATCATTAGGTGGAGACTCTTCTCTTTTAATACCCGTTTAAAAGAGTTGTCACATGTCGAAACCCGCTTTCATAAGAAAACAGGGCGCGACAGCATGGCCACTCTGCTGGGGATATACTTAGGCTCTTACCATAATGAACTTGAATTATGTGGATTATTTTCTTTATGAAAATCCCTTCCCTTATTCACCTCTATTTTTTTAAACCTGTTATGACATGCATATCCCCTCCCTTTCTCACCGGAGAATCGCGCCCCTCACGGTTTTCTTAAAATGCTAGGTTTTAAGAAAAATGATGAGTTGAGATCATATATCCCATTTGAATTTCTCTATGAACGTTACGGGCATAGTAAGTCATATCGCCTTCCCATGATGAACTCGCCATTACTTTATTGGGTTGGACGCATTGCCGGGTTTATGTGTTCATAATCTGCTTCTTGGGTTTGTTGATATTTCCAATGAAAGGGGGAAGGATCCACACTCGTTTAGCTATGGTTGCAATAAATTTAATGGAAGGCATCGAGGGGAAAACCTACATCATCATCCCTATGATCCTAGCTGAAATGTACCGCGCTCTAGATCGGTGCAAGCAGGGGTACGGACATTTTGAAGGTTGTAATCTATTATTGCAAGTCTGGTTATTGGAACACTTTCAGAGGGGAGAATATATTCAAGAGCTTCTACGATGGCCATTGAAAGACTAAATAGATTACCACCATCCAAAGAAAATAACATTCATCCCAGATAGGTTCGCACAGCCCGAAAGTGCTGTAAGTTGGGTACGTTTCTTCAGCAATCTGACTGACGAAAATGTACATTAGATGTTTGAGTGGTTTCCTAGCAGTGAGTTCATCATCAGGTCGAGGGATACTACTCATTTGGTATTGATCAGGTTGCGAGGCATTTATCCCTATGCTCCTATAAGGGTAATGAAATAGGCAGGAAGAAAACAAGAATACCTCGGGTTTCCAACATGGCCCAGTACAAGGCAGACTTCAAAGAGGACATCATTCCTTTCAAGTTCGAGGCGCAACATATGTGGAACCAGAAGGTCATTGTGGAAAAGAGACTATCGAGCCAGACAGGTACCATGATAGTCATGTGTATTTCTATCCATTATGGTTGGTAGATAATATAGCGGGAGACGTCAAGCGAGGGTCAATTTGGAAAATAGGATCATTGATGATGATGTTGAGGCACAAGTCAAGTATATAAGGATTCGCAAAAGGGTTTTCGAGTCGGAAGCTAGGCATCTGGAATAGCATAAAATAGAAATGGAAGCTATAAATTAATAGAAGGGGATCACCACTAAGTCAACAAAAAGGTTAGAATATCTGGAATAGGGATTGATAGAGCTCGAAGGAAAGATAATAAAGAGGCTTGCAGATTGTCAAAACACGGATGGAAGCGAAGGAGGGAATCTATCAAAGGCTTACTCATTATTGGACATGCGCGACATGGGGAACTTGATTGATGGAGTCAAAAGAGCAATTCACGGAGAAGGTCCCTCAGGGACCAAATAGATTAGCAAATAATGTTCTTTACTGTTTTCTAGTTTAGTTTAGATTTCGATTGTAATAAGGATAAACTCCATTAGTGACTTTATTATTATTGTCGATTTTGTAAAAGTTTGGCTCATTTTAACATTAATGAAATGATGCAATATTGGCATCAATTTTCTCCAAGTCTATGGGTCGCTTAGGCCTACCTTGGGCACATTGAGGTCCCCAAATTAGGATGCGAATTATTACATGATTTCGCAAAACATGTCTAATACTGCAAGAATTCTTTCAAATATCCCTTACTAACTTGGTTACTTTTTGCTTTTTCTTTCTTTTGATTATTCGCATTACCCAAGGTTGGTTCGTGCATACTGGCATCGTCAGCATATCACACTTGATCTAGAGGTCCTCCACCTCCTCCTCCACCAAGCGATCCCAAAAGAAAGAAAAAAGGAAAAGCGAAGATGGATGATATGAGCGGTATCAGAAAGGATAACGCCACCATGGCAGAGAATGTCAAAACTTCAGATGGTCGAAGCACTCTGGCATAGAATGAACTGGTCTTACGTCTGGAACAAAAGATCTTGGAGCTACAAGGAGAACTTCAGTAGGTCTGAAATTTGGCAAACCTCTCTTTCACCCTAAATGTCCCTGATATTAACCAACAAAATCAAAACACCCAGAACCAAGCATCACCAGAAAACACGAAAAACCAAAACCCGCCAACAAACCCTCCTGCACCACACCAGTACCCCACACCTACCAAAAACCTTAATCCTCCTCCAGTACCAACTCCTCAACAACACCATCACCACCCAACCCAATACCCACAGACTACCACTTACCACACTCCCCAGAATGCGCTGCAAGACACTCCTGATCTCCAAAACTTTACAAATGACCACCCTTATGCCAAGATCCCTGAAGTCCACCAAAGCAACCCAATATATGTGGAAACCTTACCTCACACCTCGCAACAAACCCTATACATACCCAAGTCGGCCGAGAAGGACCTGCTCATTAAGAATATAGCAGAAGAACTCAAGAAGCTCACTAGCAGAGTTCAGAATGTCGAAGGTGGTAAAGGCTTTGAAGGTTTGAATTATGAATACTTGTGCGTTCAGGCAGATGTAGAGTTTCCGGAGGGGTACAAACATCCCAAATTTGAAATATTTTATGGAAATGGTGATCCAAAAGTACATCTGAGGACATATTGTGACAAGCTTGTAGGAGTGGGCAAAAACTAACAAATACGCATGAAACTGTTCATGTGAAGACTCACAGGGGACACATTGTCCTGGTGTATCAGCCAGAGTTCGAAGAAGTGGGTGAGCTGCGTAAGCACGCGTCAGACTTTATGGATAGATTCAAGTTCAACACAGAGAATGCACCCGATATTTTCTACATTCAGAACCTTAAAAAGAAACTAATAGAAACCTTCCGTGAATATGCTACTCGGTGGAGATCTGAGGCTGCAAAATTAAGACCAGCACTCGAACAAGAACAAATGAATAAGTTCTTCGTCAGAGCTCAAGACCCGCAGTACTGTGAAAGGTTGATGGTTATTGAGAACCACAAATTCTCCGACGTCATCAAGCTAGGAGAAAGAATAGAAGAAGGGATTAAAGGTAGGATGGTGACGAATTTCGAAGCACTGCAGGCCATAAATAAAGCTTTACAATCGGGAGGCATTTCGAAGAAAAAGGAACTAGGTGCTGTCATGGTGGCCCAAGGTCCTAAATCCCCACTCACATACTAGACACCTCCATCTACATATCAGCCTTCACCCCTAGATACCAACAACATGCTACTACCTACCACGCCTATAACACTCAACCCGCATATTACCATTCACCTCCACCCGCCCGCCAAAACTACCAAAAAACACGGCCAAACTTTGATCGCAGACCACCTAGAAATACAACCCAATCACCGAGCCTATGGACCAATTATATGAGAGATTGAAGGCTGCTGTTATGTCATTCCCATCCATGCTGTTGTTTTGGAGAATTCTTCTCAGTGGATTAACCCGAACAAGACATGTGCCTATCATTCAGGCATGAAGGGTCATATAATTGATGAGTGCCGCACACTGAAAGACAAGATTCAAATGCTGATTGACAACAAGGTCATAGAGGCATACGAAACTGCACCAAATGTGCGTAACAATCCTCTCATGGATCACAAAGGTGAGGGAGTTAATGTAATAGAGACTGATAAAGAATGGGACCTAGAAGGGTCAACCGGACTCATTCGGGAGGGGGGATGATCCTAAAACGACTCCGATCACCCTCACACCAGTTGTGGTACAAACCCAAGCACCGTTTGAGGTCGAGGTAACTGCACCCTTCACTGTAATGGTAGCTCCCGGACCATCCTAAAAGTCTGATGAAATCCCTTGGGACTATGTTGCGAAAGCCAGGAGAAAAGGGAAAGCAAAAATGGAGGAGACATGTGATGCACAAGGCATGGCCAGAACTAGCAGAGTCTATACACCTGAAAACTTGGGGGGAACAAACAAGGAATCCGCATCTAAGCCACCTATTGTCGAGAAGGGTACTGATGACCTAGGAAAGTACAAGCAAAAGAGTACTCTGTTTTTGATCATCTGAACAAAAATCCCGCTCAGACATACATTTTTTGCTGCTGCAAAACTCTGAGACACACAAAAACGCCCTGATGAAAGTGCTGAGTGGAGCTTATGTACCAAACAACATCACTAGTGGGGAGATGGCCAACATGGTCATGCAGGTACTGGAGAGCCACACAATCACCTTTCACGAAGATGAGTTACCAATAGGAGGACTAAGTCACAACAGGGCATTGCACATCACATTGCGGTTTGAGGACAAGTTCATCACCAGGGTCCTAATAGACGGAGGATCCAGTCTCAACATATGCCCACTGACCACTCTAAATAGGTTGGGTAAAGTCATGCACGAGATACGTATGGGAAGCATGAATGTGAAGGCGTTTGATGGATCCCAAAAATCCATAATCGGGAAAATAAACCTCAACCTACAAGTGGGCCCAACCTAGTTTAATGTTGAGTTCCAAGTGCTGGATATATCTACCACATATAATCTATTGTCGGGAGGACCATGGATAGATGCCGCTGGGTCAGTGGCTTCTACTCTGCATCAAGATGTGAAATTTGAATGGAATCATCAAGAAGTGATTATCCTTGGGGATGAAAGCAACACAATTAAGAATAGGAAGAAGCTGGGTGGAGAGACGTACCATCGCATTGAGCGGGTCAACGCAATTGAAAAGGATCGATGGTGGAGTAACAAGATAGAAAGCATATTAATATGGACAGGGTATGAACATGGCAAGGGTATCGGCAAAAACCTCCAAGGGATCACCAAGCCATTACAACCAAAACATCATGGTACAACTTTTGAGATCAGGTATGAATATAATTGGAAAGAGTACCAAGATTGGTCACCGCCATGGCGTAGTCCTTATTATCCACTGGAACAACCGGTACCACCTCTACAACAGACATTCCAACAAGTAGACGTGATGTGGGGATATGAGGAAGATGAAGTCTTCGCCAGCATGAGGAATTTATTTCTGGACGAAGAAGATATGGATTTCAATGCGATAGTTGATCAGGAGGAGGAGGAAGACCTTATCATTCAAACCGTGGAAAGAGGAATTGTTCTCAAGAAACCGTCGGGGGCCCGCCGATTTCCTAGGTAACTTGGCAGATTAGCATCAATTATTTTTAAGCATCTGAGACATTTTCAGTATTTGTTTTGATATAATTGCTCGAGTCATTGAGCCGCATTTGTTAACATTTTAAATATTTCAATTAATGCATTGCTATTTTTCGTATTTACTATTATTCTCTACATTTTTCTCTCTTTACAATATGATTATTACCTATCTCAATGAACCTGGGATTGTGACATGTAATGAGATAAAGCAACATAAGGATAGTGATTCGGAGGATTTGGAAGATGATACGATACTTAAGGAAATCGTCAGAGAAGTGAAATTTTTTGAAAACAAGCCAAAGTCCAATTTGGAGGAAGCTGAAGCAGTTAATTTAGGGGATTCAGAACTGGACAAGGAAACACGTATAAGAATTCATCTATCACCATCATAGAAAGAAGAGTACATCAGATTCCTAAAATAATATGAAGATATCTTTGCATGGTCCTACGATGACATGACGGGTTTGAGCACATCCATAGTCGCTCACAAGCTACCCACTAATCCTACATGTCCACCGGTGAAATAGAAGCTCAGAAGTTCAAGACGGATATGAGTTTGAACATAAAAGAGGAGGTCACCAAGCAGATCAAAGCCAAGGTTCTAAGAGAGGTCGAGTACCTGACTTGGTTGGTCAACATTGTGGAAGTCCCAAAGAAATATGTGAAGGTCAGAGTATGTGTTAATTACCGAGATCCAAATAGAGAAAGTTCGAAAGATGATTTCCTGTTGCCTAATATACACATATTGATCGACAACTGTGCCAAACATGAACTCCAATCCTTTGTGGATTGCTTCACGGGGTAACATCAGATCTGGATGGATGAAGAGGATGCTAAAAAGACAGCCTTCATCACTCCATGGGGAATATATTGTTATAAAATGATGCCATTTGGTTTGAAGAACGCCGGATCCAGCTAAATAAGAGCCATGACAACTAATTTCCACGACATGATACACAAAGATATAAAAGTGTACGTGGATGACGTTATCATTAAATCCAAGAAGAGTACGGATTACATAGCAGATTTGAGAAAATTCTTCGATCGGCTTCGAAGGTATAATCTGAAATTGAATCTTGCAAAGTGCGCTTTCGGATTCCCTGCTGGAAAATTGGTAAGATTCATCATCAGTTGTAGAGGGATTGAGTTGGACCCATCAAAAGTCAAAGCAATCCATGACTTGCCACATCTGAAGAATAAGAAAGATGTGATGAGATTTTTAGGGCGTCTCAATTACATCATTCACTTCATAGAACAAGCAATAGTGATATATGAACCAATCTTCAAAATGCTGAGGAAAGATGTTGCAACAAGTTGGACTGAAGAATGCCAGAAAGCCTTCGACAAAATCAAGGAGTATTTATCCAAACCGCCCGTTCTAGTCCCACCAGATCCAGGAAGACCATTGATGCTTTATTTATCTGTACTGGATGGAGCGTTCGGTTGCGTTTTGGGTCAACATGATGAAACTGGAAGAAAGGAGCGGACAATATATTATTGAGAAAGAAATTTACACCCTACGAAGCCTGGTACTCTTTGCTGGAATGCACCTGTTGTGCTTTGAGATGGAGAGCTCAGAAGTTGAGGCATTATTTTTGTGCATACACTACATACCTCATATCAAGGATGGATCCACTGAAATATATCTTGTAGAAGCCCATGCCAACGGGTAAGTTAGAAAAGTGGAAAATATTGCTGAGTGAGTCTGACATCATCTATGTAACTCAGAAGGAAGTCAAAGGGAAAGCATTGTCGGATTATCTGGCAGAAATTCCGTAGACGGAGAATACAAACCATTGAAAATGTATTTTCCCGATGAAAAGGTGTCGTTCGTGGGAGAAGATATCACTGAAGCATATGATGGTTGGATAATATTTTTCGACGGAGCAGCAAACTTCAAAGGAGTAGGTATCAGAGTTGTCTTGGTATCCGAAATCGGCCAACACTATCCGGTATATGCAAAACTTAGGTTTCCATGCACTAGCAATATGGAAGAATATGAATCCTTAATCTTGGGACTCAGGTTGGACATTGACATGAATGTTCAGAAGCTGCTGGTAATTGGAGATTCCAATCTATTGGTGCATCAGGTTTTAGGAGAATGGGCTGCAAAGAACACCAAAATGTTTCCATATTTGCACTGTGTACAAGAGCTGATCAAGAGGTTCATAAAGATAGAATTCAAACATGTTCCGAGGGTTCAGAACGAGTTCACAGAGGCATTAGCCACTTTGTCTTATATGATACAACACTCAGACAAGAATTTCGTCGATCCTATCCCAGTAGGAATTCATAAGCAGCTAGATTATTGTGCTCATGTTGAAGAAGAGAGCGATGGAAACCCGTGGTTCCAAGACATCAAGGAATATTTGGCAAAGGGAGAATATCCAGAGCATGCAACCCATACTCAGAAGTGCACACTTCGAAGGTCAGCCAACCATTTCTTTCAAAGCAAAGGAATTATGTATAGAAGAACTCCAGACCTGGGATTATTACGGTGTGTCGACGCCAAGGAAGTATCCATATTGCTCGAGGAAATACATGTCGGAACCTACGGACCACACATGAATGGGTTCACCTTACCCAAAAAGATACTAATAGCGGGGTATTTCTAGATGACTATGGAAACAGACTGCATCAAGTATGTTTAAAAGTTCCATCAATGCCAGATACATGCTGACATGATATGGGTACCAGGAACTCAATGCAACAAGTTCACCTTGGCTTTTCTCGACTTGGGGTATGGATGTCATCAACCTGATCGAACCCGCTGCTTCAAACGGGCATAGATTCATTCTAGTGGTCATAGACTACTTCACAAAATGGGTTGAAGTTGTGTCTTACAAAGCTGTGACTAAGAAGGTTGTAGTAGATTTTGTTCGGGACCGCATTGTTTGTCGGTTCGGAGTACCAAAGTCAATCATCACTGACAACGCTACCAATCTCAACAGAGATCTGATGAAGGCCATGTGTCAATGGCCTGAGAAGCTGCCATTCGCTCTACTCGGATATCGTACCATGGTTCGCACATCAACTGGGGCAACTCCTTACCTACTGGTTTATGGCACCGAAGCAGTTATTCCTACTGAAGTAGAAATCCCTTCTTTAAGAATTATACAAGAAGGTGAGCTTAGTGATGCAGAATGGGTACAGAGTCGCTACGAGCAACAACTGTCATTGATGGTAAAAGAATAAATGTGGTGTGTCACGATCAACTCTATTAGAACAGGATGGCAAGATCCTTCAACAAGAAGGTCATACCGAGGCAATTCACACCGGGGGAATTGCTGCTAAAACAAATCTTCCCACATCAAGATGAAGCAAAGGGGAAGTTTTCATCCAATTGGCAAGGTCCCTATATAGTTCATCGGGTACTAACAGAAGGAGCAGTTAAACTTGCAGAAATGGACGGAGAAATTCGGCCAAAGCCTATCAACTCAGACGTAGTCAAGAGATACTATGTTTAGGATCGTTCGCATTTCTTCAATTGATGTAACTGAACTACGCTTGACCTGATTTTCGTATAAGAGAGAATACGTAGGCAGCCCTGTGGCATCGGTCACATCTTAATAAAATCTTTATTTTCCCATTATTATAAACTGGGGCAAGATCGCAAGTTAAAGTCGACATCGTCATGTGTGGAGCAACCGAAAAGCATTGTCAAAAGTATGCATTTAAGCTGGGGCACCTCAAAATTATGAGGAAAAGAGGTTGCAATGTCTCTAAATGCATCACAGTCACCGGTTAATCTAAATTATTTGACCTCACATACTACATTTCAAATAACTATATTTTGCAAATAATTTGTCAAATGCATACATATTTTCGATAACTTTGTTTCAATGACAACCAGACATTACCCAGAGTAACTCAAGCATGACCTCAAGACAGGAATGAAGGCAAATAAGGAGTCGAGAGTACAAACCGACCTTCCCCCGCAAAACTCATGATTTTTCTTTGAATGCAGGCACGATAAAACAATAATATTCGCAAGTATATAAGCACGACGACAAGTTACCAAACACAAACACATACAACTAAGAAATACTTCACTCTCTCACTGTCGCTTGTTGCTTTTCTTCCATAAGGCTAAGCACTGCCTTTCCCTTCATGAGACTAAGCATTTTCTTTTCTTCCTGCATAAGGTTAAGCATTGCCTCCCTAATTGCATAAGGCTAAGTACTGGCTTTCCTGCATGAGACCAAGCATTGTCTCCTCTTCCTACATGAGGCTAAGCATTGCCTCCCTTCTTGCATAAGGCTAAGCACTGCCTTTCCCTGCATGAGATTATGCATTGTCTCCGTTCTTTGCATGAGACTAAGCAGTGTCTCCGTTTCTTGCATGAGGCTAAGAATTTTCTCCCTAATTTAATAAGGCTAAGTACTGCCTTTCCCTGCATGAGACTAAGCATTGTCTCCGTTTATTGCATAAAGCTAAGCATTGCCTCCGTAATTGCATAAGGCTAAACACTACATTTCCTTGCATGGGACTAAACATTGTCTCCCTTCTTCGCAACAAGCTAAGCACTGCCCTCATCTCACACAAGACTAAGTCTTGTCTTGTCTCGTCCTTGTACATGACTAAGCATCCTATATTTGCATTTCATAGGCTGAAATATCGCCATTTTTTCTGAAGGCATCATAGTCCGAAGGCATCATCCCGATAGCCGGGAGACACCATTCCATGTCCTGAGGATCTCTTAAAATTGCACATCATTATTCAAAGGTGTCATAGTCCAGAGGCACCATCCTCATGGCCCGAGGATAGCATTTCATGGCCTGCGAATCCGTTGTCATACGCTTCATGGCCCAGGACGTCATGGTCTGAGGACATCATCCTCCTCGTCCAAAGACAACCTTCATGGTCCAAAGAGAATTTGCATCATGATTAAATTTTTGCAATAACCCATATATATTCGCATGCACCATGTTTCAAGTTTTGTAGGTAACTCGGGAGTAACTGTTCTGCAAATAGGAGCAATCTCCGCTCCGATTTCCGTTCACCACGTTCACATCCTTTGACTACTTCAAACATAACCGACAGTGCCTACCTCCCGCTCTATGACCGTTCAGACATCTGCCTCATGAAATGCCCGCAACGTTCATTTCACATTCATGACTCTGCTTACGATGTTGTCCTACCCAAAAAATCTTTTCGAGAAGTACGACCATTCTTATAACAAATACATCGGTTTCGGTCACTGTTGGATCTAGAACTACACACAACCTGATTCCCATAACACCAGGGCTATGTAGGCAACTCAAGAACCATGGTTCTCCCCATTTATTCAAATCACACCATTCCCACTGTTGACATCCAATTTGTCCTTCCTTTTCTTCCAATTCTCTTTGAGCTTCTAATGTCATTAATAATGTAAGAATATTTATTTTATTATTTTTATCCCAAAATAAATCTAATTAGTATCGTTATTTTCGTTTTTATCATCATTAAATAACACTATTATCGTTATCATTATTATTATTATTATTATTATTATTATTATTATTATTATTATTATTATTATTATTATTATTATTATTCACTTTATTATTATTATTGCATAAACACACATTATTTATTTTCCTTTATATAATCGATTAATTATATTTCTTTAATTCTGCATTTTATTTAATCTTATAATGACATTTTACTTAACAATTAATGTAGGTTATTTGGCAAATTTTAGCTATCATAATTATTTTAAGGCGCATTGTTTGATTATTAACGTATTAATATTTCATAATAATATATAATATAGATAATAAAATTATTTTAAATAGAAGCCTAGAGAAATATGCAAGGAAGAAGGAAAATGTTCAGCACTCTAGGCCCAAAATTTTGGTCAAATTAGCCCACCAATTAAGCCTCCAAACCAGCCCAAATTGCCTAAATCTGCTAAAATAACGGGGCTTTTGCATCCGTACCCACTTTTTGTGCCAGGTTTCAACTTATGCCTGCTTTGTAAAAAAAATTACACCCGTACCCGCTTTTGGGACATAACTTCATCATGCGGGGCTGAAGTAGCAAAGGTAATCACGCAAAACTTCAGCATTCTAGTAGATGGGCCTGAAGTAGCTTGCGAACTTCAGCTTCCCAAGTTATAAAGACAACAACTTCAACATACGGGGCTGAAGTTCCCCAGTTATCAAGACAAAAACTTCAGCATACGGGGCTGACTTCAGCTCTAGAGCTGAAGTTTTATCTTTGTAACTGGGGAACTTCAGCATACGGGGCTGAAGTGAGCTGAAGTTTTGTCTTTGTAACTGGGGAACTTCAGCTCCGTATGCTGAAGTTTTTGTCTTTATAACTGGGGAACTTCAGCATACGGGGCTGAAGTGAGCTGAAGTTTTGTCTTTGTAACTGGGGAACTTCAGCTCCGTATGCTGAAGTTTTTGTCTTTATAACTGGGGAACTTCAGCTGAAGTTCGTAACTGGGAAACTCTGTCTTTGTAACCGGGGAACTTCAACCCCGTATGCTGAAGTTTTGTCTTTATAACTAGCGAACTTCAGCTTAACTGGTGAACTTCAGCTCAGCGAGGGAAAGAGAGCTGAAGTTAGTTAAAAAGTGGGTACAAGTTAAAATTTTTAAAAAAAAGCAGGTATAGGTTAAATGGGGGCGACCAAATAGGGTGCCCCGCGCAATTTTTACTAAAATAACTAACCCGACCCGCCAGGCCCATATCCGTAGAGAGCCCTCTAAAATTCCTTCTCTTATCCCTCTCAACATCTCTTTTGTTTTCAGCTTTATCGAGTTTGAGCAGGAGATGCTCACTCCATTTTTGTGCAAGCTCCATTTCAACAGGATAATAAGCATAAAAATGATACGGGAGATTCAATCTTTATTTTTTTTAAAAAGAAATCCCTTCAATTGCTTACCTCTTCTTCACCTTTTGACCAAAATCACGTGAAGTATGTCACGTCCCTCAACGTTCCAATTTTCAGGTCGTTGAGCACTAAGTTCCGCTCAAAGATGCCACCCAAAGAACCCTAGAAATCAGCCTATAAATACTCGCCTTTGAAGAGATATTCGGACAAGGCTGGAGCCGCACCTTTACCCTCCTAAAAATCCTTGAGCTTCAGCCGCCACCTCTATTCCCCTTCCAGTCTATGGTTCAGCCGCCCCCTTTTTACTCTAGACTAGAAATACCCCCTTTTGAATTTGATGTTTGCTTCTTAAGCTTTGGCAGAGTTTCTCGGTATTTTAGTTGCGTAGCTTTGTTCTCAAATGAAGTTTAGACCGATTAATTGAGTAGCCCTCGCCAACGCCCTTAGTTCACTGCCCGCAAAAAAGTCATTAAAACTCTTCCTTTATGTCTCTTTTCTGATTAAAAGTAAATTTTGCTTCTATTTGAAATATGTGCTACAGTTGGTCTTTTGATTGTGGCTCAAGTATAAACAACCTGTTATGAGCTTATGTTGTATGGAATTATGAGTCATAGCTCGTTTGTTTGTGGAAGTTGTGTATTTTGGCTAAATTTTGAAACAAAATAACACATAGGCTGTTAAGTATCCACATGAATAGATTTGAGGTTAACTATCTACATATTTTGCTTGAAAGATTCTGTTACATACCCTAGCTTTTTAAATAAAAGGAATTGTTCTCCTAACAGAATCATGACTTGAGAGTTTTTGTTAGCTAGCATGCCTATATGAATCACTATCTTTAAATAGATATTTAAAGAAATGAATTATATATCATATTCAATATCTGCTTGAAATATCTGAAATAGACATTCTATTGAAGTTAAAATCGGTTCAGAGTATCTGATAATAGATTTAGTTTGTCATTAACCCATGTAAGTGAAAAAGGAAGAATTCTTCTGTTTTAAGGGCTGTAACCTTTGAGTTTTCTTTAGAAAATCATTGAACTCATGTCTATAAGATTAAAATATTCTTTATGTAATTTTCATCATTTGGAAATCATGCCGATAGGATCCTAATTAAAAAATGTATCTATGTCTAACTATGTTAGACTAGATATCTTAATACCTCTTCTTCTATGATTTGTGTAGTAAGAGTAAAAGAATATAGATGTGCCATGTCTATGTATTTATGGGTCCTATATAGCTTCATGTTAAGTTGAGTTCCAATTTTTTTTGTAAAGTTTATGTTTGCAAAGTCTATAGATCGTGACTGTAGAACTCATTTGAAGCCACATACTGTTAAATTTCTTGCCCACATCATGCTTGTCGGACTTAAAAACTTTACTGAAACAAACACGAGCTCTTATATAAAATTCTAGTATGTGTCACATATTCTGTTGTCGTGACCTTGCTACTAGGTAAAGCATTTTACTTTTGCTAATTTGAGATAACCTTAAAGAACTAGAAATTTTGTCTGGTTTATATGGTTAAATATTGCTTCATATTAAAGCCGTTGTATGAAGCAAACTATTGCTAGTTTCTGGACGTTGCAGAAGTGAGAAGCAATGAGATTTCTTATCTTATGTGTTTCATTTTATACTATTTAGAGTTAAATCTTCACATTTAATTCTTTATTTCTTTCTTTCTTTGTATATACACTTGGAACAAATCATGGAGTCTTAAAGCAAGACTCTCCCATACCCGCACGTGGAGTCAATACCTCTCATTCCTTAGATGCACCGGATAGCAAGAAAATAAGCGAAGCGTTTGGGGATGCCTATGGCGTCTTTATTTCCTTTTCCTTATTGATCATGCTATTTACTTTTATCTGTGGGATTTCAGTTTATCTCTAATTTCTGAGATTATATTTTAAAATTTATATTAGCATGGTGTAATTAGTTGTGTAGAATCTTTACTTCTTACTACCGATAGTTGCTACTATCTTAATCACATAAAATACGGCCTTTAGATATAACTTAATTTTTCTTTTTCAAATGACGCTTTCAAATAATTTTTGGATTAGACTTTAGTAA
This sequence comes from Nicotiana knightiana, assembly GCA_005239525.1. NCBI lineage: Eukaryota > Viridiplantae > Streptophyta > Magnoliopsida > Solanales > Solanaceae > Nicotiana > Nicotiana knightiana. The sequence goes on along the minus strand of ML397569.1, from coordinate 24,141 downwards.
ACACAAGATGTTTAAGTCCAGCTGAGTAGTTCTCTAAAAGTATATATGGAGTCTTTTCCTAAGACTTAACCTCTTTGAAGAACGATTCTTTAGCTATTGGGTTTATTAAAGGACTCTTTGAAGTTTAAATGTTTTTATAGAAGAAATTTTGCCAACATTAACGTCAAATGCTATCTTCCATCAAAATTCTATATAGTTATATTATGTATTAATTTTGAAACAAAGGGTATAATATCTAACCTATCTTCAAAATTTGATTTGTCTTATATAATTAACCTAAGTTTAGACGGTAACCGTAATTAATTGATTATATATGGTGCTTTGATAACCTTCCTATAGGATTAATTAGAACCTTACTCATAATCTTTAGGTTAAGGCCATAAAAATAGAGTTAATTTTTTAAGGTGTCCTAATTCACCCTTCATCAATTAGGTGGCGACTCTCTTAGTTAATTGAACACTTGAATTACTAATCTGTTATACTCTAGTTTGACTTGTATTAAAAAGGGTATAACACACACTCAATTCGATCAAAATTGGTCATCATTTTCTTTACCCGACAACTCTTTCATCATTTCCGGGTAAAGAGGGGCAACTGTTGATACCCAGTTTTGCCCTCATATTTTTCAAATAAGTATATATACTTTCAAAATATATTTTTGTATCATTACTTAATTTACAAGATTTATACAAGTATTTTCTATAACTTTTTTTGTAATTTTTATAGCTTTAAAATTGATTTCTTAGCACTAAAATTACTTCATTATTTGTTGATTACCCTCTAAATTATTTTTTGGTGACTTAATCATCAAAATTTATTATTTTCATCCACATATATATTTTAGAATATTTTACTTTATTTTATATAATTATATTTACATTTCAAGGCTATTTTACCGTAATAGCCTATATGTCGTGCATAATCACATTTCATTATATTATTTGTGCTCAAAATAGCATTTTTATATTTTTTTTAATGTTAAACTATTATTTTTAAGCATCTTAATACATAAATAATATTTTTATTATTTGTTAATTACGTCTTATCAATTCTTTTTAAAAAATTTTGAGTATTTAAAACCTTAGCCTAATTTTCGAATTAATTCCGGACCTAAAATTTAGCCCAATGACCCCAAGCCCAAACCAGACGACACTTGTGACCAACCCGGACACGAACTGCTTAAAAGACCCGCCTTGTTTCCCTTTGATCCTGGTCGTTGATCTCAAATGATCAACGACCCATTCCCACACCCCAGCCGCCTCTAAACACTCTCCCCTCTTCTTCAGAAACCCTAGATGCCTCCTCCCAAATCCTCTCAAAATCCGGCTCAATCATGAAATTCTTTCACGATATGCTTACCTTATTTCTATTATCTCATTACTATTCACACGTTCGTGGTATTACTTAGTACTTACCCGATTTTGGAAAGTTTTACCTATCCGAATCGAGTGCAATCGTCCTCAACCTACAAGATTCAGATGAAAATTTGTTTGTATACACTCTTAATAAGGTCATATGGGTTCGATTCATCGAGGTCTTGGCTAAATTTTGACCATGTGCCAACTAGGGCTTGTCCGATTTGTTTTTTTTTTTACCTATTTTGATTCGGAATAGGCTATGCATGTGACTTTCCTTGTTCCTGCTTAAAATTGATTGATTTTCTTTCCTTATTTGTGTTTGAATAATTATTTTCTATGTTTACTTGTTCGATTTCTACTACTATATAAACCCTTCCCCTAATCCCCTTTAAAAGACCTAATCACTGCTATTATTCTCACTATTCTCCTCTTTCACTCACTCACTCACTCACGCTGTTACACTCAAATATTGTTTAAAATTGTTGAATTCTGGGCTGGCTGAAAGCCAAGGCCATTAAACGACCTACTCCGGTGTAAGCACTTCTCGGATCCCTTTTCGAGGCTCTTGTGAACTCTGAAGCATCGTAGATTTGGGGTTTCATTGTCCTATTTCCATTGCTGCTACTGAATCAGTACTGATATTCTAAGTTCTTCGCTCTTTTGCTCGTTTATCTTCATAACTAGTTTGCATTCTTGACTCTATGTAGCCTTGATTATTACTTCTCTACTTGTTTGTGTATGTGTATCTGCACTTTTAGGTAAGCATGCCTTAAGCTTCTTGTTATTTGAGAATTTCCAGCATTGTAATTCCATTGTTATTTTTGATAGCCCTGGGTGTCCGAGTCTCTTAGAGCCCCGACTAATCCCGGGGGTGCACAGGCCCTAGACAAGGAGTTTCCCGCAAGTGCACCACGGTTAAATCAGGTTTTACCCAGTCCAATGGCCTTCAGAAATTATTTGCACCCAGTGGGTTTCGAACTTGAGACCTTGAAAGGGAGAAAACCCCAAGGCTCAAGTCAATTGCACTGTAATTCCATTGTTTCAATGAATACTTTGTAGTTCCATGTTCTTTAGTATCAAACATAATAGGTTTCAACATGTGTAGTATACCACCACTCTGTGTAATTGATTCAAATAGTTCATGTCCTTCTTAGGTTCTGTCTGATTGGTCATGCTCATATTATCCTTGATTGTCATCTCTTTTACATGTTATGAGTTCACATTTATGTCTTGAATTTATGGGACTTGTGTAGAAACTGCTTGCCCATAGTCTGCTTTAATGATGCTTTTCCTGCTAGGTCCTTCATGTGTAATCTTTAGCTTCATGCAAACTGATCCTTGAACTCTCCCATGTTATCACATTGCCTTGAATTCTACCCAAGCATATTTTGTAACTCTGATAATTGTATTCCTTGACCTGTCAATCCTTCCCTCTTAGCATTAGATTCTAGGATAAATCCAAGGTGTTGTTCTTATATCATGTGGGGTTGACTGACATGAATCCTAATGTCTGCTTGTCCTATTATTCTATAATTGGCATGTGATTTTTGTAGAATCTTTGTGTTATAGTTAATGTCCACCATGTTAAGTTTCATGATCAACTAAGTGATATAATTGCCAAATTCTACCCATTAACATGTTATCGTGTTGTTTGCCACCACATTCTCACAAGGTTCTCATGTTAAAACATTCCTACAGGGACTGCACTCTACCTGCTTCATGATTATGTTAAACTATCCTCTAAAGGTCTTTAGGTTGTTTATGGTTCATGCTTTGCTTTGAAACTCATTGAAATGGTATACTATCCTATGATAGTCAATCTTATCACTATCAAACTCTGTTTCGGGTGTGATAAACATGAACTTGCCTTATACGTGTCTTATATGTTCACAGTTTGAGCATGATCTTGCTTAGAATAGCTCGCTAATTGCAGTTTAAGACTAGTTATGTTACTTGTGTGTCCAAACTTAGCATCCCTTAGCTTAATCATTAGCATCGTTTGGGCCTAGTATGTTGGGCATGCCTTTGTTCTAGAGGTTTTCGAAGTATATTGACTGCGGTTGGAGTTTGGGCATGCTATTTGCATGGAGTCTTGAGCCTATTCGAAGACCCAGATGTACTGTTGGGTTATTTCTATTGTATTTGGGATTGTAATTATTTAATAGTGATCTGTAATAACTTGTAAAATTGAATAATGGGAAAATTAGTAAAAAGGGACTTGGGGGTATTCTAATACTTGTATGAAAAGGTAGAAAATATGTGTATAAGTTCTATGTGCTCTACTTGTTGCTTAGCACGTTTTATTTCTATACACTGATAGATATCATGCCTATAAGGAATCACACACTTCATTTAACTTGGCTAAAACATGTTCAAAGCATGTTAGTTTAAGCATCTGTTGTACTCGTTTCTCATTGCCCACGTTTAAACAGCATGCCTATAGAATGCAATAGAATGTGCTTGGCTAGTCTATATACCATTATCTATAAGGATCCAATTAATAAATCAACCAATCACCTCTATTGCTTTTAAGTGTACTGCCCATTTAGAAATCATGAATATAGGGTTCTAATCTTTTAATCGATTATTGTCGTTGTTTTCATTACACTGCCCCGCCTAGATGACATGTCTATAGGAGTAAAGTGTTATAAAATCAATTTCAACAATTGATAGAAATCCTGCCTATAGGATACTATTACCCGCCTAAGACACATCTCTGTAAAATCAGTGTTGTTAATTCAGAATTCTGGGATTGTTTTCACTACTTTATTACAAAACGATTAGGGATCATATCTATAGGACTTGTGACGCTGTAATTTGCCTATATGCTAGTCCAGAAATTATAGCAATGCCTTCTAATATTGTAATCCAGAATCACATAGAAATCATGCCTATAGGACTTAATAATTTCAATACGTCTTAATACTGCATGTAGTATGAATCTGCTCGTGTGCATTTATTGCAAACATGTGGAGGCCACATTAAGCTATTAATTTTTCTTTATATGCAGTCCTACATGTTTTGAATGTCGCTTAGATTCATAATTTTGAGCAACCTAAGTGAAGTCTAGAACCCCCTAAATAGTAGGACTAAAGCCTCCAAGGCCATAGGCATAAGATGGGTAGTACACGCATACGGTACGACTTAGAATTGAATTAGAGCGCCTCTAGGTAAACAACTTTAACATAGTTGTTGGGTAGCAGGAGATGATAGTTTGTGCCCGTTGAATAATATGAGCAACTCCTATATAAAAGGAGTTGCAAAATATTATTTATGTTGCACGAGGTGATCCTTTAGGCTAAAAAACTTAGGACCTCCCCCCCCCCCCCCCCCCCCCCCCCCCCCCCTTTTATATTAACATTTAGTCATTCAAACATCGTATTTGTATCTTATAGTCCTTAAGATTTGTACCATTTGCGTTATAATGAACTTCTCCGACCTTTATATTCTCTTTGTTTATATGATCACCTAGTCTAATTACATAATCCATATAGTTCTAAGTTCGGCCGGGACCTACAATTTTGGATCTCGAAGAGCTTAATACCTTCTATTTGAGGTAATTTGAGCCCTTACCCAATTTTTGGTGACATTGACAAGTCAAACAGAGTTATTTGCAATAGGTTCCTTAACGTACCTTAAAATAGTTATGTGGTGACTATTCTCTTTTAATACCCATTTGAAAGAGTTGTCACATGTCAAAACCCGCTTTTGCAAGAAAAAGGGGTGTGACAGCTGGTAGGAAGTCCCCATCTCCACCTCCCGAGCCATACTAGCCTGAATACCTGTGTGCAACCCCGCAAAAAACCTTCGCACTCGCTCCACCTTAGTAGGAAGTATCATAATTTCATGGCGAGACAACTGAGAGAATCTCGCCTCATAATTGGTCACTGACATCTGACCCTGCTGGAGCTGCTCAAATTGGAACCGCAACTCTTCCCTCTGAGAGGGTGGAATATACTCGTCCAAGAATAGGCGTGTGAGTTGGCCCCAAGTCATGGGAGGAGAACCTGTTGGTCTGCCAAGAAGATAAGACTTCCACCACCTACGGGCGCTGTCCTCCAGCTGAAAGGTAGTGAAATCAACCCCGTGAGACTCCAATATACTCATGTTATGCAGTTTGTCCTTGCACCATCAATGAAGTCTTGGGGGTCCTCATGTTGCTAGACCTCGAAGACAGGAGCGTGAAGCCTGTTCTACCTATCCAGTGGCTTCTGCAGCTAGGCGGTCGCAGCTGGTCTAGGTTCAGGTACAGTTGCTGCAACTGGCTCGAATCCGTCCATGGGTAGTGTGCCCGGGGTATATGATATACAACAGGTGCATGCCCAGGAGCCTGAGCGATAGGGGTATGTTCTCCTCTTCCCTCCTGAGATGTGGCTGGGTCCACTGGAAATAAACCAACATGGTTCATATAATCCATGAACTGTAGCATACGACCCACGACCTCCTGAAAGTCTGGTGTTGTCATGAAATCGATCGGAGCTAGCTCTGCGGCAGGCTCCTCGCCCTGCTCCACAACTATGGGGTCCTTCACTGGTGGTGTAACTTGGGAAACTCTGGGACGTCCTTGTCTCCTACCTTTGTCCAGTTCCCTCACCCGGCCTATGCCTCAGCCTTTAGCAACATGGGGAGCTGCCCTTCCCGGGTCAGGAACGTCTGTTGTGCGGGTTCTCACCATCTGTGTGAGAATAAGAGGAAGAAACTTAGTACACCATCAATTGCATGATATGAGATGAATAAATATAAGTACGAACATATCTGCACCGATACAGAAGACTCTATTAGGTTGCCCATAACTTGTGAGACCTACGTGACTTAGTGCTCTGATACCATGTTGTCACGATCCAATTCCATTTTAGGTCATGATGGCATCCAACACCATTGCTAGGCAATCCAACAGTGAACAATCTAGTAAGAAACAGATTGAAATTAATAAAACGAAAATAACTAAATGTATTTATGACCATAGGATAAAACCAAAATCACAAGTCAACTAGTGTGGGCCAAGATCTGGTGTCACAAGTGTGTCGGCTACTAGTAGAATATACAAAAGATTTATACTCATGACTGAAATAGAATAGACAGAGAATAAATCAAAAGAGAGACTCTGACTGCTGCTGAATGGCTCAAAAGGCAGCTCACCGTGTAGTCTCGAACCAGGATCAAGTATGCACGGCAGACGGATATCCAGATACACCTGGCTCAGATCCCACACATTTAAGTGCATAAGTGTAGCGTGAGTACATAAAACATGTACCTAGTAAGTATCCAGTATAACCTCGAAGAAGTAGTGACGAGTGGTCGACTTTGACACTTACTAAGGGCTAATGATAATAAGTTAAAATTATAACTAAACATGGATTACAGGATATATACTGAAAAACACAATAACAGGAAATCATAAATATCCCTTTCACAATTATTAGATCACAATTTTATCTTTCATCATTTAACGATTTATATCATCAAAACATTGAAGCAATATCAATTCTAAGAAAATACTTTAATAATATCAATTATCAATTATAATGCCGAAGTCGTACGGCCCGAACCAACATAACAATATTTAAACTATGCACTACCAAGGGTCAAACGACACGAACCATAGATGCATCTATCTGCTACTGAGGCGTTCGCCCGCTCCAATAATAGAAAATACTTTAAAGAAACACCAATTTTTCAATAACAGTCAAGTGTTCTATTCAGAACCTCAAATAAGTGAAACTTAACCCTTTAGTATTCTTTTATCAATCTTTCAATATGACTTAAGCAATACAATTAACAAGTAAGGGCGCAACCATTTCAAGTATAGCATGATATGGGTCCTAGACTACCAGACTATAGCATAATTGTAATGACCCGATCTGTCATTTTGCTTTCTAGAATCCTATTCCCCTAAATGAGACTTCCCATACATGATCTTACTGTTTTATGACTTACGAGGATGTTTAGTTCGGGATTTGGAAAGGTTCGGTTTGAAATCGGAACACTTGGTTCCTTAAGGTTGGCTTAAAAAGACAAGTTTGACTTCGATTAACATTTTGAGTAAACGACCTCGGAATCGGAATTTGGCGGTTCCAATAGATTCTTATGATGATTTCAGATTTGTGCATATGTTCGGATCGGGTTTTGGATGATCGGGGATCATTTCGACACCTAATAGTGAAAGTTGGTTCTTGAAGGTTTTAAAAGTTCTTTAAATTTGGTTTGGAGCGGGTTTTGATGATAACGAGGTCCCAATGGAATTTCGGGATTGGGAATAGTTCTGTAATTTCATTTAAGACTTGCACGTAAAATTTGGTATCATTCTGAGTTGATTTGATAGGAATCGGACGGATGGAAGTCTTTTTGGAAGTTTTTGAATTTCATGAGTAAATTCTTGCATTTTGGCGTCCGATTCTTCATTTTGAAGTTATTTTTGTATTTTGATCGCTCGAGCAAGTTTGTATGAGGTTATTAGACTTGTGTGGGTAGGTTGTGTGGAGCCCCGAGGGCTTGAGAGTTTCAGACGTATGCAAGGGATGAAAACCACACTAGATTTCTAGTGTTTCTTGGCACCAGCTGCAGGTCTCGCAAATGCGAGAAAATAGTTTGCAAATGCGAACCTCGCATTTGCGAGAAGGGCTTCGCAATTGCGAAAGAGCCCGACCTAGGCAGTGTTCGCATTTGCAACTCTTTGGTCGTATTTGCGACCGCAGCAGCTGAAGGCCAAGCTTCTCATTTGCGAGGTATTTGTCGCATTTGCAACAATCGCATTTGCGAACCTTGAGTCGCAAATGAGACATCAGAGGTCTGTGCCCAACTCATTAATTACGGGACTTAAGCCATTTATTTCATTTCACTTCATCTCTTAAACGATTTTTGTCACGACCCAAAATTCATTAACTGTCGTGATGGTGTTGGACACCACTGTCATGCAAGCCAACACCAAATAACTAGTAAATTCTCGTTTTAACATTTTTTGAAATCATTTATTTTCGTTATATTAAACAATAAATAATGAAATTCACTGAATAAATAATGATATCTCTTAACAAACTTAAATACTAAATAATCTCGTAGTCATCCCAAAACCCGGTGTCACAAGTGCATGAACAATTGTTAGGAATTTAAAATGTAATACAATAACTTTCCGGAATACAAATTGGACAGAAAAGAAAATATAATACTCTGAAGGAAAATCTACTGGATGCGGGTCATCTCGAGAGATGCAGCTCACCTAAGTCTCTGTATCAACCATGCCGCTTCGCCCAACGAGGCTACTAGTCATAAATATTCGTGTGCAACAAAATGCACAACAAGTGTAGTATGAGTACGAAAACAACGCGTACCCAGTAAGTATCAAGTCTAACCTCGAAGAAGTAGTGACGAGAGGTCGACTTCGACACTTATTAGTGGTCCAATAAAGTAATACCAATAGTGTGAAAGATCATGGATTTTATAAGGCGATCGCAAACTCATTAATCATGAAACAAGTAAACATTTCTTTTGTTAATAGGAATTTTCAAACTTATTTCCATATTTTTAACAATTTACATCCCCGGCCAATGAGGCCACATCAATCATCAATAATTCCAAAAAAAACAAGTCATGCGCAAGTCATGCTGAGTTCGCTATGATACTCATGAACAATTATTGTGTAGTAATTGATATGATGGCAGGATGCTTGCGCAGGTATCGAGGCAGTGAATGACTTGAAAGTAGGTCTACTTAGAGCACGATTCGGAGATTCGATATTTTATTTCAGCGGAGGAAAGGCAATCAGACTATAAATGTTCAGGTTTGGCTTTATAGAGTAACGAGACTTGGTGTTTTCAAGTGTGGTAAAATTTTCATCTGCAACATGGTGTTGTCGTCCTCGATTGAATATGTTAAGTTTGTCGTTGTTATGATCTTCTACAATTCGCCTTTGGGGCAAGATATGGTGAGATAGTGTCAGGGAAGCGGCTGTCAAAGATCGCAGTGTGTGGTGGTTCAGGATTGGGTCGCTGTTTCTAATGTTGATGGCTGGAGAAAAATGATCCTCAAAATATTTTAAAGTGGTAGCGGTTTGTTGGTTTAAGTGTTGCAGAGATAGATATTGATTTACGGCAACAACTGGGCATCAAAGGATGAGGAAAGACATGTGGGAAGTGTCAGGCAGTGGTTAAATTTCTAGAATGCCAGGTGTAAGAAGTAAAAGTCGAGTAGTTGCTTAAAGGAGTAAGTTCCACCTAAGTGGGAGAGTGGTAGAGTAGAATATGGTTTCAGTGGCAAGGTAACTACACACCTTGAGGAAAGTTGGAACGATTTGGGAATTTTAGTGGACGGCGATTGGGTCTACGGGCTTTATTTGAAATATTGGCTATTATACGGCGGGATATTGGGTGCTACAGAAAGGAGTTTCTTGATATGAAGAAGGATACAACATGGCTTCGGATTGGAAGGTATTGTCGCACATTTAGTAGATGTCCATGAGGAGTGAATATGCTTGAACAACTAGCGAATGAGCATGGGCTCAGGTTGGATTACAGATTTCATAGTAATTGTGCAGTGCAACGTCATTTGGAGATGTCGGCATGTGATTTCCAAAAGGTGGGTTATCTCCGTGAGCAGATCAGCGGTCGCGTGGTTGGCAAAGTTTCTATAAAGGATTCCATTGACTATCTAGTAAGAGGTCGAATATGTGGAAGTTGCTGGATATGCAGGGTGTTCATAAAAGGCTAACGAAAGGATTTCGAGGAATTTGGCAGTTTATTTTGCAAGGTCATGTCGTCAATGAATAGAGGATCTTGGTGGGTTCCAGAGTGTTGTAATAGTGGCTTCAAACCAGGTGGGAGAGTCCCACCGTCTACGACTGGGTTGCAGGGTTATCTTCTTCTGAGGTTTCGGGTATCGGCATATGGATGAGTTATACAACTAAGAAAAAAGAACATAAGTGGTAATTTGAGCAAAGGATTTGATAAAGATGTGTTATTTTTGGCCTTATTGACTCATGTTTGGGATTTGGGAAGATTCATGATTTATGCTTCGTACAGAGGTGATTTACAAGGGGAGTGATTCAGTAGGGTGCTTCATTGAGATGGGTGTTCATGGGACAGCGGGACCTTGGAGTTGATTATGTCCGTGGCCAAGCCAGAGTGGGTGAATATCAACAATGGTCCTAGTGAATTCAAAGGTTAAAAATGCGGGGCTTAAGGATTTCAAGCCCGTGGTATGGTTAAGAATCGAGCTTTTGCAGAAGTTATTGATAAGAGGCACAGAATATTCTATGATATTTTTGACTTGCAGAGTATCATTGGAGGAAAAAGAGAAAATGACTTCGGATTCGTAGAGGAATTATAAGAATGGATGTACCAGTTGAGGATGTGAATATGCATGCAAGGAGGGTATGAGATGGTTCGTGGGATTTGAGACATCATGGTCTCGTGATATAAGGTCACTCAGGATGAGTACGGAATTGGGTTCGCGACATTTTGAATGAAGCTATTATTATTTCTAAGGCAAGTTAGTAAATTAAAAGAAATCGGATCGGTTAGCAATGGTTGGATTGGCATGATGGTGGCAATGATCAGTTCCTTCAGCTTGTTGAGTTGCACACTGCTTTGTGGCGGTACATGCGAGGCTTGACGACCGCTGTAATTGATTTTATCTGGAGGCATTCAAGTATTATGGCATGTTATGTGTGGATGGATCCCAGAAGAGTTATGGTGGTTTAGACCACTACTAGAGGATGGTATTTTCTGCGGTTATGGGAATTTAGTCGCGTGTTGCTATGGCTCTCCTGAAAATGAGTTAAGTGAAAGGTTTCTATATGATGGAGTGTTTATTCTATTTAGTGGTTCAGGATTTATGGTGAAATTCTTGTACTATCGTGTATTGGCATGGCAGTGAGTGACATGGGAATTGGAAGTTGAGGAGCAAGGTTTCCCTTTGGTGTTGGCAAGAATATCATGAGCTCGGGTGAGAAAGAAAGTATTCAGATGGTTAGAGTAAGCTGGTATTGTCTTTAGAGTAACCTGAGATCGGTGTCTTGTGTAAGAGGCTTTGCGTACTGATTGCGGAGTCTTGATTTGCTTTACGGCATTAGTGTGGCCGGTGGTATGGAAGGTCGTGAGAGCGTATCCCAAGGGAAGATTGTATAAGTGTGACGTGTAGTCACTTGATTGATTGAAGAATTTAAATCCTAGTATGAAGATTGTAGTAATATTGCTAATTTGTGAATTTATGCTTGGAGGGCGCTCGGTGTATTTGGTTGTGGACTGTGGGAGTTTGTTCGTTATGGGGAAAAAGGGTTATTATGGACCCTTGAAAGGTTATCAGCCTAGTACGGTACGATCAGAATCAGCTTGAGGTCTATGGATGGATTTAAATATGAATATTGGCTTTATATCAGGCCGGATGTGTTCATTTCAGCATAGCACTCTTTATGGAGGAGTATTCGGACGTTGGATGTCGTTTCATCGTCAACTATTTCATGTAATACTATATTTTGCCGTGTGAGTTATGAAATGACTTGATAAATTTCACAAGCGCTGAGGTTCCGCATATCAATGATGTTATGTGAGCAGGATGGCTCGCGAGATTCAGATCATATATCGCACGTTAGTTCTGCTTGAATTTTCTTTTAGTGTATGGCGCAATCTGTCTCCCCAGGAATGGTATTATGCACTTGGCGTGCTTGTGATCGATATTCGGGTATTTCTTAGTTGTGAGCATTTTAGCTCGCTAAGTATTTCCTTATAGATTATTATATGTGGATCGGGTGGCACGCCGTCATGGGTATGTTGTTTGGATCGGGTGGCACGCCGCCACGGGTATCATGATTGGATCGGGTGGCACGCTACCACGGATATCATGATTGTATCGGGTTGCATGCCGCAACGGTATCATGTGTGGCTCGGGTTGCACGCTACAATAGTGTGATGTTGGTTACAGTTTCCCATATCTTTTCTTGTGTGTTTCGATTCTCATTTTCTGAGGGAGGTTCATAACATCTTTTCGGTTGTTTAAATTATTTATGTGGGTTGAGAAATTCTTTCTAGAGTTTGTTTCCTTATGTATCACATTCGAGTATATAGCTGGTTGGCGCATTGTGGTATCATATGAGACTTTTGGCAGTTTCTGAGGCAGCTTATTTCCTGAGCAGCCTTGCCTGGGTGAGACGAGATTATTGGACCTGGGATCAATGCGATCAGATTTATATGAGGCACATTAAAGAGTAAACATCGAGATCCGGTCTAGAATAAGTTAATGGTTCTCGTCAGGACATGAATTGTTATTCTTTAGGTGGTTATGAGTTTCTACAGATCTCTTCTTTCGTGGAAGTATTGCGAGAACTGAAATGGGACTTATCTGCTTCATGAGGTGTGTTGTGGGCATCAAATTCATTGGATTTCGACTATTGTTGTCAGAGGATGTTATTATGGTCATGTGAATAACACGGTGCATGGTGTGAATTTGGTAAGAGTATACACATCGTGTAGTGATGGTTACGATGGTTGGAACAAACCTGGTAGAGGATTTCCGGTGTTAGAATTTGGTTATAAGGCTTATTTGACTAAATAAAGAGAAGAAATTGCAGGTTTGCTTGAGCTGATGTGCTCAACAGGATTATGGAAGCACGTGTAGGTGCACAAGGTGTTAAATAATGATTTTGGACAACTCTAGAGCAGTTCTTAGCACGTTCGAGGACGAATGTATGTTTAAGTGGGAGAGAATGTAACGACCCGACCGGTCGTTTTGAGCTCTAGCTCGCCGTTCAGCGTTTTGAGTCCATGAGCACCTTCACTTCAGGTATTGACTTGTCAGCGTGGTCGGAATTGAAATTCGTGAAGTTCGGAGTGGATTTGGAAAGAGAATTCTCATTCCGAAAGCTTTAAGTTGGAAGAATACACTAAGGTTAGAATTTTGAGTAAACGACCTCAAAATCGGGATTTAAAAGTTCCAACAGGTTTGTATGATGATTTCGTACTTGGCCGTATGTTCGGATCGGGTTTTGGATGACCCGGGAGGGTTTCAGCATCTATTGTGGAAGTTGGTATTTTGGAAGAAATTCATAAATTTAGGTTGAAGTGTGTTTCAGTGTTATCGATGTCTGTTTAGGATTCTGAGTCTAGGAATAGCTCCGTATGGTGATTCTGGTATTGGGAGCATGATCGGAAGTAAATTCGGAGGTCTGTAGGTCGTTTTGGAGTCATTTGGCTAAACTTAGAAATTTGAAGGTTTTTGAGAAATTTGACCGGAAGTGGACTTTTTGATATCGGGGTCGGATTTTGATTCTGAAAGTGGGAGTAGTTCCGTTATGTCAAACGTGAATTGTGCGCAAAATTTAAGGTCAATTGGACGTGATTTGACAGGTTTCGGCATCGAATGAAGAAGTTTGAATTTCTAAAGTTCATCAAGTTTGAATTGGGATGTGATTCATGATTTTAGCGTTGTTTGATGTGATTTGAGGCCTCGAGCAAGCCCGTATTATGTTTTTATACTTGTGCAGGTGTTTGGTTTGGAGCCCCGGGGGCTCGGGTGAGTTTCAGAGTAGCTTTAGAGCATTTTTGTTGAGAAGTAGGATTTTCTGGTGCTGGTGTGATCGTAATTGCGATGTCTTGGTCGCAAATGCGGTCACCGCATTTACGAGGTTATGTTCGCATTTGCGAACTGCGCGACTGAGGGGAATGGTTCACATTTGCAACGAATGGGTTGCTTTTGCGAGGCCTGAAGGTTTCGCGTTTGCGGACCCTGTATCGCATTTGCGAAATGGGCCAGTTCAGTCGGGGGTCGCATTTGCGATCTCCCTGTCGCAAATGCGACTGGAACCAAGAGCTTTTTATCGGAGATTTAGCCCTTTTCTCTCATTTCCCACTTGGCCTTAGGCGATTTTTGAGAGCATTTGAGAAGGGGTTCCATTATCATCAAGAGGTAAGTGATTTCTTCTAGCTATGGGTTAAATGCAAGGATTATATATGGATTTAAACATGTAAAATTTGTATAAATTTTGGGATTTTAAAGAAAACCTAGAAATTTGGTATTTTTGAATTTTGAACATGAAACTTGGAGTAAATTATATATTTAAGTTCGTGAGGTTATGGGTAAAGTTTATCTTCGAAGAATTTTGGAACCCGGGCACGTGGGTGATTTTTATCGACTTTTCGATCGAGGTTAGGAATTGTTATAAATTAGATTATAATGGGTATTTGAGCATATATTAATGGTTTGCATAATTATTGTCTAGTTTTGGGGCGTTGCGCATCAATTTGAGCCATCAGAAGGGCTTGGAAAGCCGGTTATGGAATTTTGGTGCGAGGTAAGTCTCCTTTATAACCTTGTAAGAGAGAATTAACCTCATAGGTGAAATAATTCAATATGTGCTTCTATTTGTGGGGGCTACGTACGCACGAGGTGACGAGAGTCCTTGTTGAGCTACTATTATGCTTAAGTCCGGGTAGACTAGGACCCAAAAGTACTTGCGATATTTGTAACCTTATTGTCAACTTAAATTGCTTAAATCGTATCGAACTTGGTAAATGAATTTCTAAAAGGTTAAACTTCATTTTCTTGATCATATAGAGAAGATTGCCATTTCCTTGGAAATATTGCTCTTTGATGAATTCTTGATTGACTGTTTAAATGTGTTTTCCTTTTGTGGAACGGGTCGAACGCCTCGGCAGATTAAATAGATACATCTATGGTTCGTGCCATTCGACCCTCTGGCATTGCACAATTTAAATATTATGTTGGATTGGGCCGTATGACCTCGGCATGACTTGCGCATGACTTGATTGATTGTTCTTTTTTTTTGGAGTTATTGATAATTGATGTGGCCTCATTGGCCGGGGATGTAAATTGTTAAAAAGATGGAAATAAGTTTGAAATTTGTAGTAACAAAAGAAATTTTTACTTTTTTCATGATTAATGAGTTTGCGATCGCCTTATAAAATCCATGATCTTTCACATTATCGGTATTACCTTATTGGACCACTGGTAAGTGTCGAAGTCAACCTCTCGTTACTACTTATTCAAGGTTAGATTGGATACTTACTGGGCACGCGTTGTTTTCGTACTCATACTACACTTGTTGTGTATTGTTATTGTACAGGAATATGTATGTCTAGTGGCCTCGTTGGGCGCAGCGGCATGGTTGATACAGAGACTTAGGTGAGTTGCATCTCTCGAGACGACCCGCAGCAAGCAGAGTCTCCCTTAGAGTATTGTATTTTCTTTTCTGTCTAATTTTTATTCTGGACAGTGATTCTATTACATTTTGAATTCCTAGAAATTGCTCATGAACTTGTGACAACGGGTTCTGGGATGACTATGGGATTATTTAGTATTTAATTTTGTTAAAAGATATCATTATTTATTCAATGAAGTTGATTATTTATTTTTTAATGTGACGAAAATAAATAATTTCAAAAAATATTAAAACAAGAATTTACTAGTTATTTGGTGTTGGCTTGCCTAACAGTGGTGTCTAACGCCATCACGACACTTAGTGAATTTTGGATCGTGATAATTTTTGGAACTTTTGGAATGGGGCTTTCACCTAGAACTTTGAGGTAAGTAATTTCAATACAATATGAGTTAAATACATAGATTATGGGTAGATTAACATATAAAAATTAGTGAAAAATCAAGAGTTTAGATGAAAACCTAGATTTTTGATAAAAATAAGATTTGACCATGAAATTGGTTATGGATCTTAGTAAAAATCATATATTCTTGTTCATAAGATTATGGGTAACGACTTTCTTCAAAAGTTTTCAAAATCTGGGCATGTGGGCCCGGGGTGAATTTTAGGAACCTTGCAATTTGGGTTTGGTAATAACTTTAATAGTGGAGATATGATTTTTTGAGCATAAATTGATTAACTTAATAATGTTTGGCTAGTTCCGAGTTGTTTGGCATCAAATTTTGAGGTTTGAGCGCATTCTTGAATTGGGAAGTACGGTTTGAGACGAGGTAAGTCTTTTTTCTAACTGTGTAAGAGAGAATTTACCCCATAGGTAAACATAATTAGTATGTGTTGTTTTTTGTGGGGGACTACGTACGCATGAAGTGACGAGATTCCATACGTAGCTACTATTCCTGTTTATGTCCGGGTAGTTTTAGGCTTATATTGTTATTTCTTTGTGTTTATTGTTTGCCTTGAGAAGGAGCGGGATTGAGTTTGCTTTTTAAATGTTTCAAAAGGAGTTGAAATTGAGGAAAACATCGGGATATTAAAAGTTCTCATTTGAACTTCGTATTTTGAAAGGAATGGGAGAGTACTATAAAAACTTAAGAAATATTTGTGTAACCGCGTCGCAAGTATGATCCGCGAGCGGGGTAATTCCTTTAATTTATATTTGACCGCGTCGCATGAATGATTCGCAAGCGGGGAAATAGATTCATCTATGGTTCACGTCGTTCGACCCTCAGTAGTATACAAATTTACATTTATATTGGATAGGGTCGAATGTCCTTGGTGGTATTTGTGTGTGATAATAGAATTTGTAAGTTCTTCCCATAATTGGTATAAATTCATTGTTTGTGTAACCATATGTCTTGAAGGAAAGAAGTGATTTAAGCTCTTAAATATGGTGAAGACTTGTTCAATTTTTCTTGCTCTAATTTATTGTTGTATATCATGCTTAATTAGAATTTCATATCATCATGTTATTGGCCCTAGTAAGTGTCGAAGTCGACCCCTCGTCACTACTTCTTCGAGGTTAGACTAGATACTTACTGGGTACATATTATTTATGTACTCATGCTACTCTTTTGTACTTAAACGAACATGATCTGAGGCAGGTGCATATGGTTACCAGTCTGGTGCGCAGATTTGATTCCCATCTCGAGACTTCTCGGTGAGCTGCCTTCCGAGCCTTTCTGCAGCAGCTGCAGTCTCTCTTAGGCTTTATTTTTCTGTCTATTTCCTTTCAGACAGTAGTCTAGTAATTTTTTGTATATTCTACTAGATTGCCCACATGCTTGTGACACCAAGTCTTGGCACACACACTAGTAAACGTATTATTTTGGTATTATTTACATGATTACGGTTTGTACTTGTTGCCTTTGTTTAAATTTTGTCACATTGGCAAACTCCTAAATCATTTCAACAAAATGTAGAATTTCATCCACTTAACTAATTTACCCGAATGGGAAATCACTAGTTTGTTCGTTGTTGGCTTGACTAACAACGGTGTTGGGCGCCATCATGGCTTATAATGGAATTGGGTCGTGGAAAAATGGTATCAGAGCTCTAGGTTCACGTGGGTCTCACAAGTTATGGGCAGGTCTAATAGATTCTTGCGGATCGGTATGGAGATATTAGTACTTATCTTCAAAGGGCTGTAGGATGTTAGGAAACTACTATTTAATCATCTCCTATTGTGCAGTTGATGGTATACTAAATTCCTTTCTCTCATTCTCTTACAGATGGTGAAGACGCGTACGTCGGACGTTCTAGACCCGGGATGAGCTGCTCCCCTCGTTGCTAGAGGCTGAGGCTGAGGCTGAGGCTGAGGCTGAGGATTCTATAAGAGGCGCATAGTTCTCGGTACTCCATTCATCCAGGTGCTAGGAAGATGTATCGTGACTTGAGGCAACATTATTGGTGGCGGCAGATGAAGAAAGACATAGTTGAATATGTAGCTAGATGCCTAAATTTCCAGCAGGTTAAGTATGAGCACCAGAGGCCAGGAGGCCTACTCCAGCAGATGTATATACCCGAGTGGAAGTGGGAGCGCATTACTATGGACTTCGTAGTTGGGTTGCCGCAAACTTTGCGAAAGTTCGATGCAGTTTGGGTCATTGTTGACAGGTTGACCAAGTCAGCACACCTCATTCCAGTTGTGACTGCTTATATTTCAGAGAGGTTGGCCCGGATTTATATTCAGGAGATAGTCCGGTGGAACGGTGTGCCTTTTTCCATCATATCAGATAGAGGCCCTCGGTTCACTTTGCATTTCTAGAGAGCCGTTTAGAGTGAGTTAGGGACCCGTGTAGAGCTCAGCACATCATTTCATCCTCATACCAATGGGCAGTCGGAGCAGACAATTCAGATCTTGGAGGACATGCTCAGAGCATGTGTGATTGACTTTAGGGGACAGTGGGATCAGTTCTTGCCTTTGGCCGAGTTTGCTTACAACAATAGTTATTAGTCCAGCATCGAGATTGGTCTATTTGAGCGGGTGATTTGAGCCCGACGAGGCTAAGTTATATGGTACTGATTTGGTGAAGGATGCCTTGGAAAGGTAAAGTTGATTTAGGAGCGACTTCGCACAGCACAGTCCAAACAAAAGAGTTACGCGGATTAGAAGGTGAGTGATGTGTCATTTATGGTAGGCAAGAAGGTTATCTTGAAAGTCTCGCTGATGAAGGGTAATATGCGACTCGGGAAGAAGGGAAAGTTGAGCCCCAGGTTTATAGGCCCATTCGAGGTGTTGAGGCGAGTTGGGGAGCTTGTTTTACCTCCCAGCCTATCAGGGGTTCACCCAATTTTTCATGTGTCTATGCTCCGGAGGTATCACATCGACCTGTCACATATGTTAGACTTTAGCACTATTCAACTAGATGATAACTTGGGTTATGAGGAGGAGCCAGTTGCCATTGTTGCTAGACAGAATCACCAGTTGAGATCTAAGAGGATTTCTACGGTAAAGGTCTAGTCGAGGAGGCGACCTGGAAGTCCGAGGAGGACATGCAGAGGAAATATCCAAACTTATTCAGCACTTCAAGTATGATTCTAAACCCATTCGAGGACGAACATTTGTTTAAGGGGTGGAGAATGTAACGACCCGACCAGTCATTTTGCTTTCTAGAATCATGGTCCCCTAAATGAGACTTCCCATACATGCTCTTACTATTTTATGACTTACGGGGATGGTTAGTTTGGGATTTCGAAGGGCTCGAGTTGAAATTGGAACACTTGGTTCCTTAAGGTTGGCTTAAAAAGTCAAGTTTGGCTTCGGTCAACATTTTGAGTAAACGACCTCGGAATCGAGATTTGGCAGTTCCAATAGATTCGTATGATGATTTCAGACTTAGACATATGTTTGGATCGGGTTTTGGATAACCCGGGAGCGTTTCGGCGCCTAATAGTGAAAGTTGGTTCTTGAAAGTTTTAAGAGTTCTTTAAATTTGGCTTGGAGCAGGTTTTGGTGATATCGAGGTCCAAATGGAATTCCAAGATCGGGAATAGTTTTGCAATGTCATTTAAGACTTTCACGTAAAATTTAGTGTCATTCCGAGTTGATTTGATAGGAATCAGACGAATGGAAGTCTTTTGGAAGTTTTTGAATTTCATGAGTTAATTCGTGCGTTTTGGCACACGATTCGTAGTTTTGAAGTTATTTTTGTGTTTTGATCGCTCAAGCAAGTTTGTATGAGGTCACTAGACTTGTGTGGGTAGTTGTGCGGAGCCCTGAGGGCTCGGGTGAGTTTCGGACGTGTAGAAGGGATGAAAAACACACCAGATTTCTGGTGTTTCTTGGCACTATCTGCAGGTTTCGAAAATGCGATAAATAGTTCACAAATGTGAACCTCGCATTTGCAAGAAGGGCTTCGCTATTGTGAAAGAGCCCGACCTAGGTAGTGTTCGCATCTGCGACACAATTGCTGCATCTGTGATACCAGCAGAGTTCACATTTGCAACTCTTTGGTCGCATTTGCGACCCCAGGGGATGAAGGCCAAGCTTCGCATTTGCGAGGTATTTGTCGCATTTGCAAACCTGGAATCGCAAATGCGACATCAGAGGCCTGTGCCCAGCTCATTTATTGCGGGATTTAGGCAATTCATTTCATTTCACTTCATCTCTTGGGTGATTTTTGGAACTTTTGGAAGGGGTCTTTCACCTAGAACTTTGAGGTAAGTAATTTCTATACAACATGAGTTAAATACATAGATCATGGGTAGATTAACATGTAAAAATTAGTGAAAAATCAAGGGTTTAGATGAAAATCTAGGTTTTTGATAAAATGAGATTTGACCACGAGATTGGTTATGCATCTTAGTAAAAATCATATATTCTTGTTCGTAAGGTTATGGGTAACAACTTTCTTCAAAAGTTTCCGAAATTCGGGCATGTGGGCCCGGGGGTGAATTTTAGGAACCGTGCAATTTGGGTTGGGTAATCACTTTAATAGTGTAGATATGAACTTTTGAGCATAATGTTTGGCTAGTTCTGAGTTGTTTTACATCAAATTTTGAGGTTTGAGCGCATTCTTGAATTGAGAAGTAGGCTTAGAAACGAGGTAAGTCTCTTTTCTAACCTTGTAAGAGGGAATTTACCCCATAGGTAAACTTAATAAATATGTGTTGTTGTTTTTGGGGGGCTACGTACGCACGAAGTGACGAGAGTGTGTACATATCTACTATTCATGTTTATGTCTGGGTAGTTTTAGGCTTACATCATGGCTTGTTGATATTGTTATTGCTTTGTGTTTATTGTTTGCCTTGAAAAGAAGTGGGATTGAGTTTGCTTAATAAATATTTCAAAAGGAATTGAAATTGAGGAAAACATCGGGATCTTAAAAGTTTTCATTTGAACTTCGTATTTTGAAAAGAATAGGAGATTACTATAATAACTTAAGAAATCTTTGTGTAACCGCGTCACAAGTATGATCCGCGGGCGGGGTAATTCCTTTAATTTATATTTAACCATGTCGCATGAATGATTCACGAGCGGGGAAATAGATGCATCTATGGTTCGCGCTGTTCAACCCACAGCTGTGTACAATTTACATTTATGTGGATCGGGACGAACGTCCTCCGTGGTATTTGTGTGTGATAATAGAATTTCTTCCCTTAATTGGTATAAATTCATTGTTTGTGTAACCATATGCCTTGAAGGAAGGAAGTGATTTAAGATCTTAAATATGGTGAAGACTTCTTCATTTTTCTTGCTCTGAGTCTTATTATTGTATATCATGCTTAATTAGAATTTCATATCATCATGTTATTGGCCCTAGTAAGTGTCAAAGTCGACCCCTCGTCACTACTTCTTCGAGGTTAAACTAGAAACTTACTGGGTATATATTATTTATGTACTCATGCTACTCTTTTGTACTTAAATGTACAGGATTTGAGGCATGTGCATCTGGTTATCAGTCTGGTGTGCATATTTGATTCCCATCTCGATACATCCCGGTGGGCTGCCTTCCGAGCCGTTCTGCAGCAGCTGGAGTCTCTCTTATGCTTTATTTTTCTGTCTATTTCCTTTTAGACAGTAGGCTAGTACTCTTTTGTATATTCTTATATTGTCCACATGCTTGTGACACCAGATTTTGGCACACACACTAGTAAGCATATGATTTTTTTATTATTTACATGATTACAGTTTGTACTTGTTGTCTTCGTTTAAATTTTTTCACATTGATAAACTCCTAAATCATTTCAAAAAAATGTAGAATTTTATCCACGTAAGTAACTTACCCAAACGGGAAATCACTAGTTTGTTCGGCGTTGGCTTGCCTAACAACGGTGTTGGGCGCCATCACGACCTATAATGAAATTGGGTCATGAAAATAATTAGTAGCTACGCACAAACTCTCGTCACCTCGTACGTACGTAGCCCCCATAATTAGAAATACATACTAATTAATTCACCTATGGGTTTAATTCCCTCTTACAAGGTTAGAAAAAAGACTTACCTCGTCTCGAAGCCTACTTCCCGGTCCAAGATTAACCTCAAACTCTCAATTTGGTGCCGAACAATCCAAAACTAATCATATAGTATATAAACTAATCAATACATGCTCAAAAGTTCGTATTACAACTATTAAAGAGGTTACCCAACCTTCAATGTAAGATTCCTAAAGTTCACCCTCGGGACTAAGTGCCCGGATTCCGGAAATTTTTGAAGAAAGTTGTTACCCATAACCTCATGAACTAAAATATATGATTTTTACCAAATTCCATAACCATTTTCGTGGTTAAATCCTATTTTCATCAAAACCTAGATTTTTCATCTAAACACATGATTTTCACAAATTTTCATGTTAAAATCTACCCATAATCTATGTTTTAAACTCATATTAGGTAGAAATTACTTACCTTCAAAAGCTAGGTTGAAATCCCTTCTTTAAAGATCTAAAATCGCCCAAGAGTGCAATAAATGAACCCAAAAATGGCTTAAGTCCCGATTTTAAAACATATTGCCCAGTTGCCTTCTTCATCGCGAGTGCGACAGGGGCCTCGCAACCGTGGAGGCTGGATTGGCCTACCCTTCGCGAATGCGAGGGCTCCTTCGCGAAAGTGAAGAATAACAGTTGCCCCAAAGTCCAGCCTAGGCTTTTCTACGCGAATGCGAGTCATCCCATGCGAACGTGAAGGTTACATGTCCCAGACCTTCACGAACGCGGACTAGCTATCTGTCACGACCCAATTTCGGAGTCGTGATGGGCCTGTCGTGGAACCAGGAAAGCCTCCCCTTTTTAACTAAGCTAAATTCAATTTCCAGTAAAAATGCAATTTTTAAACGAATTTATTGATAATATTAAGAATCTGAAATTTAAACCAATATTTGAAAACTAAATTTAAACCTCCAACCCCGGATCCGGTGTCATCATATTTCATCATCAAATTTTGTATAAGATAAGTTGATTGAAGAAGTTTTATTTAATTAATAAAATTTCTTCTCTTTTTTTTGTTTTGTTTGTCCACTAATCTCAGCCATGAGCTACTATAACATAAAGCAAAGAAAAGGAGAAATGGGCAACACTGTCTCAAAAATAAAGTAAAACATGTAGAATAAGAAAGAGAAGATGAGGTCGCGATCACCAGCTGCTACCTCGACAACTCCAATGAAAATTTTGACCCCTGCCCAATATCCACTACCGGGTCCCGGTGTACCTGGATCTGCACACAAGGTGCAGGGGGTAACGTGAGTACACCAACTCAGAAGTAATGAACCCAAACTATGGGATGAGAGGTAGTGACGGACAAAACCTCAAAACTTTACAATAAATAATGTACAGAATTTAGACATGCTAACAGTTTACCAGGATGAGTAAATATGCCAAGTATGCCAGTATACTATACATGCCATTATAAAATATATGTATGAAGCCAGTATGGATATGCACATAGTGCTCACAGCTCTCCCACAGAAGTCCACTCAGTACTATATATGGCTCTCAAACCCAGGGAAGTTCCATCCCCGAATATGCATAAACACCAGTGACTGTAGTCATTTTGTACTTAGGAAAAAGGCCAGTCCAGCGCCCACGGAGAAGATCCATCTCCGGAATACAACATTCGGACAATTTCCATATCCAGGAAGATCCATCCCTCTCATAACATCAGCTTCGGACAAGATCCATGCCCAGTGAAGATCCATCCCTCACATAACATCAGCTTCACACAAGATCCATGCCCAGGGAAGATCCATCCCTCATCATCAATGCGCTCACTGGGGTGTAAAGACTACGGAGGGGCCCTAGTCGCCCAAGCGCCATATCAAGCCAACGAAGGCATGATTTAAATATCACTGTAGTGTGCAGTCCATCCTTATAATTGTCTCAATAACAGGCTCTCGGCCTCACTCAGTCATTACTCCTCAGTCTCACTCACATTGATCATAAATGCCTCCATCAGCCGAAAACAATGATAAGTATGCATGTAACNGCATGAAGCCTAGCATTTATACTTAACATGATTTCTAACATGTTCACAATTACCACATTAATAGAAGCACATATATCATCATGGAATAATCACTAAGCGGTGCCATGGGATAAGCTAGGCCACAGATACTCGGTGCACGCTGTGAACAACTATTTTTTGACCACACCGAAATTCTATATTATTTTGCTATAAATATTAAGG
>ML397568.1:89539-119645 GCA_005239525.1 Nicotiana knightiana | reverse complement strand
CCGGATTATATTTGCAACGCCCGTTTAGTCTTTCTATAAGACATAGTTGAGCGTGATCACATAGACAATTTATAAAGAAGGATTTAAACATCTTACAACTCCGTTCATATTTAACACTTCGTATCTTCGTCATATTGACAATTAATCAACATGGTGATTTAATCAAATAATAATAAATCAACGGAAGGAACGACTTCTTCCAAAAGTTATTCTAATAACTTTAAATCTCTGTAATTTAAATCGACAATTTAACATTGCAGGCTAGTAATCAGGCAAATATCATAGCAATTATGCAGCAAATATCATGCGCAGGCAATGCCGAGGGTCGAACGGCGCGGACCAACAATAATAAATTGTGCACTACCGAAGGGTCGATCGGCTCGAACCACAGATGAATGTATCTTCCCTGCTCGCGAATCGATCATGCGACGCGGTTAAAATAATACGGCTAGCTTGCTCGCGAATCATACATGCGACTCAGGTGCTCATATGAATACATACACAAATACAGGGTCTTCCTGCTCGCGAATCACTCAAGCGACTTAGGCACCCAAAGTTACACATATCCACATAATAAATTCGTATTTTATCAAGAAAATAATTTTTTTCTCAGGAAAGTGGTAAAGTCTTTATTAAAAGAAACATGAAATGTAGGTTTTTAAATCTTTGTTTTTAAAACTCATTTGTCCAGCTTAGTAATACTCCATGATACAACCCAGTCCAGGTACACATATATTCACAGCGGAAATAATTCTCTTTTTAGAAGGTTAACAATATGAGCTCTAGTTTTCTTTTAAACATTCAATTACGTTTCGGTCATATCAGCAGTTTAATATCGCAGGCAGGGTTACAGGTACACACATAAAGCATGCTAGTGGGTCCTAGGCTACCCGGACATGGCATAATAGTATCTACGCACGGACTCCCGTCACCTCCTGCGTACGTAGCCCCCGAAGATAATAGCATATACTGAATTAATTCACCTAGGGGGGACGATTCCCCCTCACAAAGTTAGGAAGGAGACTTACCTCGCTCTGAAACTCCAACACCGGCTTCCAAGCCCTTCCGATGACTCCAACGGACGCATAACCTTTGAAACTACTACATAAATGACAAAGCAATGAAAATTCATCCTAATACTCACAACAAATTCAGATTATATACTTTCCCAACCCCACTCGGAGAAATGACCAAAATGCCCTCGGGCCCACGTGCCCGGAAATCAAAAATTCTCGAAAATACATTCTACCCATAGCCTTACTAACTCAAATATATAATTTACTAAAATATTCATGCTCAATTCGTGGCTAAAAATCCAAATTTACACTTTCTAGGTTTTTCTTCAAAAAAACCCCAATTTTCCCACAAATTCCCATATTAAACTCATATAATGATCTTGTATTCAACTTGGAAATGAGAAGGAATCACTTACCTCTTGATGCTTGGTGAAATCTCCCTTGAAAAGCTCTCCAAAATCTCCTAAACCATGAAGAAATGAAGGCAATGAACCCAAAATTCTCATTTTAAAACATTCTGCCCAGGCCGATTTCCGCACCTGCGGTCCTTCCTCCGTACCTGCGATCTCGCAGGTGCGACCAAATCTCCCGCACCTGCAGTTTTCCTCAACTTCAGCTCAAATCGCACTTGTGCCCCACTGTCCGCACCTGCGGCTTCGCAGGTGCGTAAAATCCATCGCACCTGCGGTCCCCAGCCAAGCCTGCCACTCTCGCACCTGTGGCTCCGCACCTGCGGACAAAGCCTCGCATGTGTGGTTACACCAGATGACAACAGCTTCAGCCCTTTTCTAACTTCAACTTTGATTCGTTAACCACTCGGAATACAATCGAGGCCCCTGGGACCCCGTCCAATTATACCAACCTGTCCCAAAACATGACACGGACTTGTTCGAGCCCTCAAATCACATCAAACAACGTCGAAATCACGAATCGCACTCAAATCCAATTCTTTAAGAACTTAGAATTTCAAACTTCTACATCCGATGCCGAAACCTATCAAATCACGTCCGATTGACCTCAAATTTTTCACACAAGTCATATTCAACATTACGGACCTGCTCCAACTTCCGAAATCGCATTCCGGCCTCGATATCAAAACTTCCACTTCCGGTCGAATTTCCCAAAAACCTTCAAATTTCTATCTTTAGCCAAATGACTCCAAAATGACCTACGGACATCCCAATTCGCTTCCGATCGCGCTCCCAATTCCAGAATCACCAGACGGAGCTATTCCCAGACTCGAAATCCCAAACGGACATCATCCTCACTGATATGCACTTCAACCCCAAATTCATGAAATCCTTCTAAAATGCTAACTTCCATAATATACGCTGAAACGCTCCCGGGTTATCCAAAACCCGATCCGGACATACACCCAAGTCTGAAATTATCATATGAACCTGCTGGAACCTTCAAATCCCTATTTGGAGATCGTTTACGCAAAATTCCAATCTTAGTTGATTTCTCCAACTTAAGGCTTCTGAAATGAGAATTTTCTTTCCAAATCAATTCTAAACTTCCTGGAATTCAATTCCGACCACGCCCACGGGTCATAATACCTAAAACGGAGCTGCTCACGACTTCAACCAGCTGAACGACGCG
Source organism: Nicotiana knightiana (assembly GCA_005239525.1). NCBI lineage: Eukaryota > Viridiplantae > Streptophyta > Magnoliopsida > Solanales > Solanaceae > Nicotiana > Nicotiana knightiana. Next base: position 117,027 of record ML397568.1, on the reverse strand, counting down.
CTAGAACTCAAAACGACCGATCGGGTCGTTACATTCTCCCCCACTTAAACCGAAGTCCGTCCTCGAACGTGCTAAGAACTGTTGTGGAGTTACCTGAAATCACTGTTTAACATCTGAGCACCTGCCCGTGCTACCACAATCTAGTCGAGCACAATAGCTTGATCAAATCCGGTGATTTCTTCTTTATCCATATAATAAGCTCAGAATTCATTTAAACACCTGAAATTTCTCTAGTCAGGCCTAGTTTCAATATATATAAGCACTGCATCAACTAACACACGATATACCAGATCATAACTGCATACCCTTACTGAATCGGCACCATGCACCGCATAACTCATCGTCTGACCACAATGACGACCCCTGAACCTTAATAACCAAGTTCCACGAATCTGATGCTCCCAATGCACCTCATAACAATTATACATACACCCTGCTATAATGCCAACAATACCACCCCAACGGAGGAAATGTGCAGAAATTCACACTCAACTGCAGAGTTAACAAATCCTTGAATACCTCATCTTGACTAGAATCGTCACTTTCATTATGAACTTGAATGGTGGTATTTGTTCTTTAATATACACTTCACATAACCTTATCATACAGATCCCTGGTTCGATAATCTCGTCTCACCCAGTACGAACTGCCCAGACAACAAACCATCCCCAACATGACCAACAGCCTCACATGATACCACATCGTCCAATAGGCCATAACTCGAACATGATAATAAGAAAAGACTCAAGATGGAACTATTCAGCTCACGCAACTAATACAAATTCTTACCAGAAAATAGGAAATAAAACACAAGAAAACAAATACATATTAACCCTTCTCATCATCACACTTTTGCAGCGTGCAACANGGCTCATACGGAGCCCATAATCATAATTAAATCCATCCACAAACATCGAGTCACCTTGCTCGCACCAACTAAGCTAATAGTTTTTGCATGGGTCCATATTAACCTACTTTCTCTCATAATACGCAAGAACAACCATCATAGCCGGGACAAACACCCCACAATCCACAACCAAATGAACTGAACGCCTTCCAGGCATAAATTCTCAATTAAGCAACATCGCACTTCCTTATACTCAGTCCAAATCTGAAATCCACAAATTGACTACATGTCACACTTTATACAATCTTTTCGCGGTCATGCTTCCAGGACCTTCCACACAAGGCAACAAGTCTGCCCATCCATAACACCGACCACACTAAGGCCTCAAAACACATCAAGAACCCATGACCAGGGTGCAAAGCCTTTTCCACCGAATCTCAATCTCAGGTGACACTAAAATAACACCAGTTTATACTGAACTTTCAAATCACTCTTCCGAGCTCTTCCGAGCTCATGACTTCCTTATTAACACCGAACCGCAATCCTGATTCTTACTCCCAGTTACATGCTGCTTTCTGCACCTAACATGCCACCATGAGGTAGCGCAAGAATTCCATCATAACTTCTGAACCACCAATAGGGCGAACACTTCATCATATAGAAACCTTTTACTTAACTCAATTCAAGAGTACCATCTCAACACACGAGTGAATTCCTATTATCACCCAGTCATGCAAATCCTTAAGTAGTAGCCTATACCACCATAACCCTTCCGAGCTCCGCCTACACCTGGCAGCCATAGCACTCAAATTCTCCCACATAAAATTTGTTACGACGGCCGACAAGCCTCGCACACACCGGCACAAACCACATGCATAACTAAATCACATCAAATGAACTGATCGCTGCCGCAAATGTGCCATTTCAACCATGGCTAGTCAATCTATCTTCTTTTAATCATCTTTAATTGCCTCAGGAATAATAACAACTTCCTTCAACCCATAGCAAACTCAACCCTCACTCATCCCGAGTGACCTTGATTCACGAGACCATGCTGCCCAAATCCCGCAACCCGTCTCATACCCTTATGATAATCTTTTCTTCAATCTGGAGTCTATTTCTCTCACTCCTCCAATATTATCTTGCATGCTAAAACATATCATAGAACATTCCAACCACCCTCATTTTCTCAGAGATTACTCTACAAAAGCTCGATTCTCGATCGTACTGCTGCCTGAAATCCTTAATTGCTGCATTCTTAACTTTTGAACTCACTAGGACCGCTATTGAGAGTCACCCACTCTGACTGGCCCCGAATACAATCCACTCTAAGGCTCTCCTAGCACAGGGACACATTTTTCCATGAAACACGTGACTGTGTCACTATCCTTACAACTCGCCCATGCCTTAAGCATGAATTCTGAATCTTCCAAAGCCTAACCCTGATCCGACAGGGCCAACGTTTGCACATATTCATCAAATCCCACACAAAATTACCATTTCACCCCTTTTTCCTTATCTGAAATAACTCGCCAACACGCCGAAAATCCTCAACCCCATGCGAAGACAATCCTACAACCCAACTGCAGATGGTGGGATTCCCCCACTTAACCCGAGGCTACTCCTTGCACCACTCTAGACCCTGCTGAGATCCTTCCTCCTTTGATAACACGATCTTGCTCAGCCAATCCATCCAAATCTTCCAAATTCTCTGGCTAGCACTTCCTAAATACTCGAATTCTCTAGAATCATTCACACATTCTATCTCTTACCGACTAGCCACTATGACCCCTCACAGAACCTGCCAACCCCGCCATTGCTAACCTATCCCTAGAAGAAAACCCGCCTGCAGAGATCACCCGTGGACACCTCCCAGCGACGCTGAAATGCACGCTCTCTACGACCCCAATACCCCATCATACGCCTTGCTTCAGTTACAAATTTACTAGTCCGTTCGCTCCTCATGGACACCCATTAATGTGCGACAAATATCTTCAAATTCAAAGTTGTGCTGCCGCTCCCCCACTTTACGACTGCTCGACTTCCGCTTCTTACACCTGGCCTCCTAGAAATGGAACCACCGCCTAGCCTCATTCCAGGATCATTCTTTGTAGCTCTCAAACCAGCATATCACCACGACTTCAAGCTCTCCGAAGATTATCTTTCTCTAGTTGTCTTCGTTATCAACACTTATCCGGTACTGAACCACCGTACCTTACGATCTCTGCCAACCATTTTCTTCAATAATTCTTCTCAACACTCTGACCCCACGTAATCGAAGAAACCATAGCACCGCCACACCTAACACATTCCACTTGATCAATGACGATGACTACATGTCACAGGTGCATATCCCATCTCGCTTGAAGACACCAAGTCTTACTATCTTATCAACTCCAACCGAACCATTCCTCTGCCGGCCCAAAAGCACTGAAATCTCGAAATTACGCCCTGAGGAGACCTCCCTTCAAAACATTCATCTCTCTCAACATACGGGAAAACATTTTATCATCATATCGACACCGCGCGACAATCAATTGATAAAATCATCACTACCTGAGCACAGCCTTAAGGCTCCCAGAAACACAGCTACTGAGCTGAAACAACATATTACCGTTTCACAGGGCCATAACAATAACCACGACCATTTACACATGGAAGCATCTCGAATTATATTCGCAGCACCATTTCCATTCCTCAAATTCCTGATCCATAGCAAGCGCTTCGCGACGAGTAAGATTGAGTAGGAATGAACATAGGCATAATCCTCAAAGGAATCAACTCGCACGACGAAGAATCAAGAAAGGAAGTACTCCTAATAGCCCTGTAGCCTCTCGAAGATAAGTATAGACGTACCTGTACCGATCCGCAAGACTCTACTAGACTTGATCATGACTCGTGAGACCTACGGGAACCTAGTGCTCTGATACCATGTTGTCACGACCCAAAATTCCTAAGGTCGTGATGGCGCCGGACATCAATGTCAGGCAAGCCAACTCATTAATTAATTGAAATAATTTCCGCTTTTAACATTTATGAAATTCCGTTCACCTTATTACATGATAATCAAATAAAAGTTTGTTAATTAAAAACAGTAATTTAAATATTTCAGTTATGCAATTATATCCCAATACATACCCCAGAACCCGGTGTCACAAGTACATGAGCAATTTCTAAGAATTTATACAATCATTACAAAGCCTGTCTGAAATACAACTGGACAAGGAAATTAAAAAAAATGAATAAATACAGTATGAAGGAGACTCTGTCAGCTGCGGATCGCCTCCGGATGATGCAGCTCGCCTAACTCTCCGAATCCTCCACATTGTTATGAAAGTACCTGTGTAATAAAATGCACAGCAAGTGTAGTATAAGTACAAAAACAACGTGTACTCAGTAAGTCGTCTGCCTAACCTCAGAGAGGTAATGACGAGAGGTCAAATTAGACACTTACTAAAGGTCCATTTAAAATATTTAAGAGCGACAACTAAGCATGGTTAATCATAGACAATTTATAAAGCAGGATTTAAAGATCTTACAACTCCGTTCACATTTAACACTTCGTATCTTCGTCATATTAACAATTAATAAACATGGTGATTTAATCAAATAATAATAAATCAACGGAAGGAACAACTTCTTCCAAAAGTTATTTTAATAACTTTAAATCTCTGTCATTTCAATCGACAGTTTAACATTTCAGGCCAGTAATCAGGCAAATATCATAGCAACTACGCAGCAAATATCATGCGCAGGCAATGCCGAGGGTCGAACGGCGCGGACCAACAATAATAAATTGTGCACTACCGAAGGGTCGATCGGCTCGAACCATAGATGCATCTATCTACCCCGCTCGCGAATCGATCATGCGACGCGGTTAAAATAATATGGCTAGCTTGATCGCGAATCATACATGCGACTCAGGTGCTAATATAAATACATACACAAATACAGGGTCTTCCTGCTCGCGAATCACTCAAGACTCAGGCACCCAAAGTTACACATATCCACATAATAAATTCGTATTTTATCAAGAAAACATTTTTTTCTCAGGAAAGTGGTAAAGTCTTTATTAAAAGAAACATGAAATATAGGTTTTGAAATCTTTGTTTTTGAAACTCATTTGTCCAGTTTAGTAATGCTCCATTACCAGTCCAGGTGCACATATATTCACAGCGGAAATAATTCTCTTTTTAGAAGGTTAACAATATGAGCTCTAGTTTTCTTTTAAACATTCAATTACGTTTCAGTCATATCAGCAGTTTAATATCGCAGGCAGGGTTACAGGTGCACACATAAAGCATGCTAGTGGGTCCTAGGCTACCCGGACATGGCATAAGAGTAGCTATGCACGGACTCCCGTCACCTCGTGCGTACGTAGCCCCCGAAGATAATAGCATATACTGAATTAATTCACCTAGGAGGGGACGATTCCCCTTCAAAAAGTTAGAAAGGAGACTTACCTCGCTCCGAAATTCCAACACCGGCTTCCAAGCCCTTCCGATGACTCCAACATACGCATAACATTCGAAACTACCACATAAATGACAAAGCAATGAAAATTCATCCTAATACTCACAACAAATTCAGATTATATACTTTCCCAACCCCGCTCGGAGAAATGACCAAAATGCCCTCGGGCCCACGTGCCCGGAAATCCAAAATTCTTAAAGATACATTCTACCCATAGCCTTACTAACTCAAATATATAATTTACTAAAATATTCATGCTCAATTCGTGGCTAAAAATCCAAATTTACACTTTCTAGGTTTTTCTTCAAAAAACCCCAATTTTCCCACAAATTCCCATATCAAACTCATATAATGATCTTGCATTCAACTTGGAAATGAGAAGGAATCACTTACCTCTTGATGCTTGGTGAAATCTCCCTTGAAAAGCTCTCCAAAATCGCCTAAACCATGAAGAAATGAAGGCAATGAACCCAAAATTATCATTTTAAAACATTCTGCCCAGGCCAATTTCCGCACCTGCGGTCCTTCCTCCGCACCTGCGATCTCGCAGGTGCGACCAAATTCCCGCACCTGCGGTTTTCTTCAACTTCAGCTCAAATCGCACCTGTGCCCACTGTCTGCACCTGCGGCTTCGCAGGTGCGTCACATCCATCGCACCTTCGGTCCCTAACCAAGCCTGCCCACTCTCGCACCTGCGGTCAAAGCCTCGCAGGTGTGGTTACACCAGATGACAGCAGCTTCAGCCCTTTTCCAACTTCAACTTTGATTCGTTAACCACCCGGAATCCACCCGAGGCCCCTAGGAACCCGTCTAATTATACCAACCTGTCCCAAAACATGACACGGACTTGCTCGAGCCTTCAAATCACATCAAACAATGCTGAAATCACAAATCGCACTCAAATCCAATTCTTTAAGAACTTAAAATTTCAAACTTCTACATACAACGCCGATACCTATCAAATCACGTCTGATTGACCTCAAATTTTGCACACAAGTCGTATTCAACATTACGGACCTGCTCCAACTTCTGAAATCGCATTCTGGCCTCGATATCTAAACTTCCACTTCCGGCCGGATTTCCCAAAAACCTTCAAATTTCTATCTTTAGCCAAATGACTCCAAAATGACCTACGAACATCCAAATTCACTTCCGATCGCGCTCCCAATTCCAGAATCACCATACGGATCTATTCCCAGACTCGAAATCCCGAACGGACATCAACCTCACTGATATGCACTTCAACCCCAAATTCATGAAATCCTTCTAAAATGCTAACTTCCATAATATACACTGAAACGCTCCCGGGTTATCCAAAACCCGATCCGGACATACACCCAAGTCCAAAATCATCATACGAACCTGCTGGAACCTTCAAATCCTGATCTGGAGATCGTTTACTCAAAATTCCAATCTTAGTTGATTTCTCCAACTTAAGGCTTCTGAAATGAGAATTTTCTTTCCAAATCAATTCTAAACTTCCTGGAATTCAATTCCTACCATGCCCATGGGTCATAATACCTGAAACAGAGCTGCTCACGACTTCAACCCGCTGAACTATGCGCTAAAACTCAAAACGACTGGTCGGGTCGTTACATAGAATTTACCTAGATCGATTAGTCGACTAACCTAATTACTAACACAATCAAGTAGACAAGGAAGACACTAATCAAAAGGGACAGTAACACTTAGAATTCAAAAAACAGTAAAGAAAAAACCTAAACACGAGTCAATTAAGCTAACTATTCATATTTAAATTTCAATAAAGAAAATAAGCGGAACACTTAACTAATTAACAATGATTAACGGAAAATCCTAAACAACTAAACGTGGTTGCATGACATATTAATATGAGCAAAACAGTGATACACATATAGGGTTTGATTTTTGAAAAATTAAAGAAGATATGCTAAGAAGAAGCCGGGGGGTACCAGTGTTACAAGGGCTTGGTCTGAAAGTCTGCGCCAAGGTTTTGTTCTCATCTGACGGGGAGTGAACTCTAGGGTTTCTGAGTTCTTAGATCCGAAATAAGTCACGATAGGGTGGCCTTTTGGGGAATATAACAGTGGGACGTGGTTGAGGGGGAGGTGAGGACTGCCTGGTGAGAATTTGGGGTGATTTGGAGGTGGTCCGCGGCCGATAGGCGATTTCCGGGCGGCGAAAGACGGTGGGAATCCTAGGGCGGCTAGGTTTTCTTTTGAGAGAAGAGAGAGAGACGAACAGGGGGGAGGAGTGAGACTTCTGGGCTTGAGGGGGGGAGGCTTTTGGACAGTTATATACTAGGGGGTGAGGAGTTCTCAACCGTTTGATTAAAAGAGATCAACAGTGTGGATCCTCCATAACTTAAATGGGGTCGTTTTGGGATCAGGGGTTGGGGCAGGCCGGGTTTTTGATTTGGGCCTGGGTATTAGGAGGGGGATTTGGGTTTAGGGAGATGGCCCAACCGATTTTAGCCCCCTTTTTTTTTAGCAAACCTTAGGTTAATTAAAACTAAATCCGTCAATTCTAATTAAAATTTCTAAAAATATATTAATTAGTTCTAACCTGGCTTATCTAATTATAATTTAACTAATGAGTGAATCAAAAAGTGAAACCATTAATTTAGTACCCATAATTATTTAAAGAACAAATTTTGTGATTTTCTTAGTAAAATGATTAAATTATGCAACTAATTATCAAGAACCTAATTATGCCAAATAATAAAAGTTTTAAAATATTTTTTTTATTATTTTATATGTTATAAATTTTAAAAGATGAATTGTGATTATACAATGCAAATAATTCACAAATAGACACTGAAATTCAACAAAAATCCCTAAAATTAATTTACTTATCCAATTTTGTAGGAGTATTTAGTAGGTGAAAAATTACATGCTCACAGCTTGTATTTAAAATCAAATTATAGAATAAAACAGAAAAATACGATAAAATACATACCTTAAATCAAAAATTTAATCATGAAGGAAGTTCATGGAACAATTGACAATCATTCTGCTCAATCCCTAAACTTCTACTCAATTGGTTAGAGTCTCGTGTTGATAATGCGTTATGAAACAATAAAAGAAGAAGAACAATATTGTAGAGAAAGAGAGGGAATTCCTATTGAATTTCAGATAATTTACAATGGAATATGACCCCTCTATTTATAGGGAAAAAGTGACTTAGTCATCAAGTAAAATCCCTAAGATCTCTCTAAAATATAGACATTCACCTTAAATAAAACTCTACTTATAACATATTTTGCTTAATGTATTGGCCAAAATTTGGGTCGGCCTTTATGACGACAATGGTCGAGGTTGAACGACAGCCCGGGCAGCAAGTAGGAACCAGCAACCCTAGCTTGGACGAGGTCGAGCGGAGAATTCTAGTAACGACGGCCCAAGTTCAAGTTACAGACAAGGAATATTCTAACAGAATATTCCCTCCCTAGTAATTTTTAGGGTTACTTGCAAATTGTCCCCTATATATATAACAAGAGAAGAAAGGAGAGGGGATCAATTGTACCTTGAACTATCTAAAGAGCATATTCTTCTAGTCTTATCTATTAACCCCAAAACTGAGAATCACTTTTTGATATCCAAGATCCAAGAACTCTGAAGTTCTCTTACATTGTCTATTACTTGTTCAGCCGACAAACGAGGTTGTGGACATTCAACGCATAATATTTGGACGTGCAATCATTGATTATTACATTTATTACCATTGAATGCATTTACTGCATATCTTTACATATTTATTCATTTCCAATCATTGGTAACTCTTAGGTTTAGCATTTATTATAGAATTCTAACTCCATCCAAGAACTTGTATTTTCCTAGATCTAATAGTCATTAAGTCTAACTAGCATTAGCCCGACGTTAAATTCTATTTAACTACATACTAAGTGTCTTATCATATTTTTGGTAATACAATTTTGTGTCGTCTATGGGGATTTCCTAGTTAAAACCTGTAGTTTCTATTAAATCTAGCAAAAAAGACAAGGGAATAACAACGCATACAATTGTTTCCTCATATCTGCATAAACTAACAATGGCAGGAAAGGGAGAAGAGAAATTAAAAATCATAGCAGACATCACCGCTAATCTCTTGGACGCCATCAATGAGGAAGACGACGGAGGAGAGCTAAAAACCACACCCGGCACCACGATGTAGCAAGATGGTTCACCCCCTCTCCACGAAAGCGTGACAATCGCTCGAGAAAAAGGTGCTTCCACATCAACCGCGGAAGAGGCACCGCCGGCGGTGAAAAGATTGTTGGAAACCTGGTTGAAAAACACACTAAATGAGTTCCTCGACAAGCCCATCCCGACGATGGCTAGGAACACCACATCGGCGGAGGCGACCGCCAACGAACAGCTGACTCCCATTCAAACAGGTAACCCTAACTCTGTAGATATTACAGGCAGCGACGCACTCTCGGCCATCTTGAAGAAGATGGAGGAGATGGAAAACAAAAACAAGGCACTACGAGATCAAATGAAAGAACACCAAGACAGGGTCGACAAAATACCCGGTGCACCGATACTTCTACCCCAAGCGGGATGTGGGTCAGTTCATGGAGCAACCATACCGTGAAGAAGCCGCACCACACCCAATCCCCAAAACATTCAAGATGCCACCATACCTGAGAATATACGACGGTACCACAGACCCTAAAGACCACATAGTCCACTACGTCACAGCAGTAAAAGGTAACGACCTGTCAAAAGAGCAAATGTCATCGGTGATGCTTAAGAAGTTTGGTGAAACCCTGACTGGGGGAACCCTGACATAGTACTCAAAACTGCCCGCACGGTTCATTATGAAATTCGAAGAAATGGCCGACAAATTTGTGACCGCCCACGCCGGAGCCAAAAGGCCGAGGCCAGGGTAAGCAACATATTCATTGTGAAGCAGTCGCCTGGCGAGGGGCTCAGATATTTCCTCGTCCGGTTCAACTGATGAGCTTACCGAATGTATCAGAAGGCATGGTCGTAGCAGCCTTCCAAAATGGATTAAACAGGACCGGATCGAGGGCGACAAGGAAGCTACTAAGAATGCTCATGAAATATCCCCCAACCACCTAGGAAGAAATCCAAAATGCTTACTGTGCCTAGGTACGAGCGAATGAGGACGACCTCAACGGCCCGACTCAATGATTGACATCAGTCCAATCGGAGTACAGACGAGATCGTCGCAATGACACCAGGAGGGACAACCCCGGTACACGTCCCAACCGGGAGAGACACCAACCATACGTCAGAAATTTATTTACACCACCTCGCCACATGGAAAGACCGTCAAGGACAAACGCAGGGATTCTACGGAACGACAAAGGTATCCCTTTCCCTTTATCCACTCACAATTTTTGCGTCTCTCCTTCAGAAATAGTATACGCACTGGAGAAACTAGGGCCAAAGGTGAAGTGGCCGCAGAAGATGAAGTCGGACCCAAACACCAGAAAGTCGGATGCCCTTTGCAAGTTCCACCAGGAGCAAGGCCACAGAACGGAAGAATGCATAGCCTTGCGGCAAGAGGTGGTAAGAATGCTCAACTAGGGACAACTGAGGGAACTGATGAGCGACCAAGGGAAAGCCAACCTCGGTAGAGGATAGGAACGACACCAGGGGCCACCAAAACTACCTTCCCCCACTCGCACTATTCAAATGATCATTGGCAGGAACAACGAAGCCGCAGTCAACCACGTAAAGTTCACTACCACACACAAGCTGAAACGGTCAATCACGCATGAACGGTATGACGAACTCGAAGACAGTATCATCTTCGATAAGTCGGATACCCACAGTTTGACTTTCCCTCACTTTGATGCTCTTGTTATTACTTTGCGAATCCTAGACACTGACGTTAGGAGGATAATGGTCGAAGACGATAGTGGTGCCTGTATTATCCACCCTCGAGTGCTCGCTTAGATGAGACTCGAGGATAAAATAATACCCCGATGCATAACACTAACGGGTTTTAACAATGCAGTTGAACGAACTTCGGGAGAAATAAACCTACCCGTCTTGGCCGGAGGCATAACGTTGGAAACAATGTTCCACATCATGAACCAGGACACTGCCTACAACGCCATCATCGGATGACCCTGGATATACGGCATGAGGGTCATACCCTCCAGCCACTATCAGGTGATCAAGTTCCCAACCACGTGGGGGATATTCAGCATCAGGGGCAAGCAGCGCACATCACAAGAATGCTACCGCATCGCCCAAGATTGTACCTATACCCAACAGTTGAAGGTGATAAACTCAAAAGCATAACAATTAACAAAGTCGGGTGCAAGACCCGATGACCAGGACGACATCATCAAAGATCTCGATGTCATAGCGGCCACGGGATCAACAGTAGAAGATCTCGACCCAGTATAGCTGGACAAAAATGACAGCAGCAAGAAGGCCTATGTCGGCCAGAAACTCTCCGAACCAGGTAAGTACCATGAATTTCTAACTAACAATGCGGATCTATTCGCTTTCTCCCATGCAGATATGCCAGGTATTCCAAAAAGCATTTCCACGCACAAACTAAACGTGGATCCGTTGTATCCTCCTGTGCGCCAAATGAGGAGGAAATTCAACGCGGCGATCAACGACGTACGAGAAGAGGTAGAGAAATTACTGGCCAATGGTTCCATCAGAGAATCAAAGTACCCCCAATGGGTCGCCAGCATGGTCATGGTGAAAAAGAAGAACGGGAAATGGCACATGTGCGTCGACTTCATAGATCTAAACAAAGCATGCCCGAAAGATTCCTTCCCGCTGCCGCATATCGACCAGCTCATTGACGCAACAGCTGGACATGAGTTGCTAAGTTTCTTAGACGCGTACTCAGGATACAACCAAATCCTCATGGAAGAGGAAGATCAGGAGAAAACAATCTTCATAACCCATCAAGGGACTTACTGTTATCGAGTCATGCCCTTCGGACTGAAGAATGTAAGGGCTACCTACCAACGACTAGTCACTAAGATGTTCAAAGAACAACTCATCAAGACAATGGATGTATATATAGATGATATGCTGGTCAAATCCAAAAGGAAGGAAGACCATATCGACCATTTGAAAGAAGCCTTCGACATACTAAGGCAATATGGCATGAAATTGAATCCGGAGAAGTGCGCCTTCGGCGTAACCTCAGGAAAGTTCCTCGGCTTCCTAGTGTCACAAAGAGGAATAGAAGTCAATCCCGACCAAATCAAAGCTATCGAAGGGATACCCGAGCTGTTGAGCAACAAGAAACAGGTACTAAAACTCACTGGCCGCATAGCGGCGCTGTCGCGGTTTATCCCACGGTCGTCAGACAGATGCCACAAATTCTTCAACGTCCTCAAAAAAGACAATGGGCTCCAGTGGGACTCGGAATGCATCGATGACTTGAGATAACTGAAAGCGTATATGTCCTCGCCCCCGCTGCTCGCCAAAGCCGAAACAAGCGAGCACCTTTTAGTGTACCTGGCGGTGTCGAAAGTAGCGGTACGTGCAGTGCTCGTCCGTGAGAAAAAGGTACGCAATCACTAATCTATTACATTATTAAGACTCTGGTCGATGCTGAAACGAGGTACCCCCACCTCGAGAAGCTGGCACTGGTAACGGCTTCGCGAAAGCTCAGACCGTACTTCCAATGCCACCCTATCTCAGTCGTCACGACTTACCCCCTTAGATGCATCCTACACAAACCCGAACTATCGGGAAGACTGGCCAAATGAGCCATTGAACTAAGTGAGCACGATATAACATATCAGCCGCGAACAATGATAAAGTCACAAGTACTGGCAGACTTCGTCGCCGACTTCAGCTCTAAGATTACGGCTGAAGTCGAACAAGAATTTTCCCGTAACAAATCACTTCGACTTGACCTATGGATCCTACATACCGATGGCATCTCTAACGCGTGGGGATCGGGATTGGGACTCATGCTCGAGGTCCCAACCGGCGAAGTAATCCACCAGTCTATACGATGCCCGGATATAACTAACAACAAGGCCGAGTATGAGGCCGTCATTGCATGACTCAAACTAGCCCTCAAGTATGGAGCTCGACGAATCATACTTTGATGCGACTCACAACTCGTGGTCAACCAAGTGACAGGGACTTATCAGATCAAGGAGTCGAGATTATAAAAGTACCAAACTGAAATTCACAAACTTCTACTCAGATTTGATGAATGTCGGTTCGACCAAGTACCCCAAGCACAAAACATTGAAGTGGATGGTCTTGCCAAGTTAGCAGCAGCGACCAAAAACATAAATGAAAGAGGCAACATCGTCACATTGCTCAACTCTTCACTAGACCAACTTGAGGTACATTCTATTAACCTAACCTGGGACTGGCGCAATTGTATTATGACTTACTTGTAGGAGGGAACACTCCCGGTAGACAAAAAAGAAGCAAGAAAACACCGAATGCAGGCAGCCAGATACAGCATCGTCGACAATGATCTGTATAAAAGGACGTTCGGCGGACCCCTGGCAAAATGCCTGGGACCCAATCAAACAAAACAAGTACTCGAAGAAGTACATGAAGGTCATTGCGGTGCTCATACCGTAAATCGAGCACTTGTCCGATGCCTCATACGGGCCGGCTACTAATGGCCCACCATGAAAAAAGAAGCCGCAGACTTCGTCAAAAGGTTCGAGCAGTGTCAGAAATTTTCCCCCATGATATACCAAGCGGGAGAGAATCTCCACTCAGTCATGTCACCCTGGCCATTCATCAAATAGGGAATGGACATCGTAGGGACACTCCTAGCTGAGCGAGGTAATGTACGTTTCCTTTTAGTTTTGACTGACTACTTCTCTAAATAGGTGGAAGCAGGCGCCTTCACTCAATTACGCGAACAGGAAGTCATCATATTCATATGGAGGAATATAATATGCCGCTTCGGCATCCCAAAAGAAATCAGCTGCGATAATGGGCCCCAATTCACCGGCAAAAAGACCGTCGAATTCTTCAAAACATAGCGTATCAAACGCATACTCTCCACGCCGTATCACCCTGCCAGAAATGGCTAGGTCGAATCCTCCAACAAGACTATACTGAACATCATGAAAAAGAAAATAGAAGACGCCAAGGGACTATGGGTGGAAGTGCTTCCAGAAGTGCTATGGGCATATCGCACCACTCCAAAAATAAGCACAGGAGAAACTCCATATTCTTTAGTCTACGGAATGGAAGCGGTCATACCCATCGAGATCGGAGAACCAAGCCTAAGATACTCTAACAAAATCAGTCCAAGCATTGACGAGAGCAGAAGACAAGATCTCGACAGCATAGAAGAGCGACGGGACATGGCATACATAAGGATGGTCGCCCAAAAACAAAGAGCAGAACGACACTACAACAAAAGGGAAAAGGTCCTCTCACTTAAGGTAGGTGATTACGTTCTCAAAGCTAAAACACAGGCGAACAAAGACCCGAAGGAAGGAAAACTAGGAACCAACTGGGACGGGCCATATAATATCACCGCATCAGTTAACAAAGGGTCATTCCAGCTAAAGACAATGGAAGGAAAATGGCTACCCAACAACTGGAATATCGCTCACCTCAAGTACTTCAACTTCTAAAAAATAGATGCCCTTTAAGTCGTACTCTTTTTTCCTTGCTCGGGTTTTATCCCCACGTGGGTTTTACCCGGAAGGTTTTTAATGAGGCGATGAGTGGGGCGCCTCGAAGTTCAATAGTACTTGTTCATTGCTCCGCTTAGAGTCCATTCCAGCCGAACCAATGAAGGGACTAGGTATAAAGAACTTCTCAAATGTATGCAAAAATACACGGCATTATCATTTTACCCTCTCCAGTAAAGTGAAATAAATAAAGCAAACAGCTTTTCTTTGAACAACTCCAATATCGCGCCACTCCATACACATTCGACCTCACACGAATACTTTCGACTTCGAACACTTAAATTCGATTTTGAGTCGACCACATTCGACCTCGCTCGAATAATTTCGACTTTGAATACTTACATTCGATTTCGAGTCGACCACATTCGACCTCGCTCAAATACTTTTGACTATGAATACTTATATTCAATTTCGAGTCGACCACATTCGACCTCGCTCGAATACTTTCGACTTCAAATACTTACATTCAATTTCGAGTCGACCGCATTCGACCTCGCTCGAATACTTTAGACTTTGAATACTTACATTCGATTTCGAGTCGACCACATTCGACCTCGCTCGAATACTTTCGACTTTGAATACTTACATTCGATTTTGAGTCAGCCACATTCGGTAAAAGGCAAAAAAAATAGACCCCAAGCTAGCAAGCTAGCCGCCCACAAACGTAACATCGCTACAAACTGACAGGAAACAGGTAAACAAAAGTACGCGACAAAAAGACAACCACTATATTACAAAACAATCAGGTCACAGAAGCTCGCATTCTTCTACAAAAAAGGGGAGGGCCGAGCATGCCCTCGCAAAGACAAAAACAAAGGAGCACAAAAAATCTAAGTACAAAGCACTAAGTTGCATCATCCCCAGCACTCGTCGTCATACCAAAGATCGGAGGCAAGCCCATCTACCGCATCATCATCATCATCACCGTCACTCCCACCAGGCAAGTCAGGAGCGTAACCACAAGCCTCACGAGCTACCCGCGCTTTGCCATGGGCTTCGCCGAGCTCCCCCTCAGATACCTCGCCCGCAGCTCCCAGCGACCTGTATACATCTAATTGAGCCTAGGCATGGACCCAACCTCGTAAAGTTCTCGAGGTACATTCACCTCAGTAGGAACCTGAGGAACCGACGGACGGGCTAGCTGCTCCTTTTCATCCCTCAAAACCGTCACCTGCTCGTTCGAGCTCGCTAAATCAGATTCCAGATTTCTGACCTGCTCTTCTAGATTCGCAACTCTATACGTCGAAGCCTCCACCTCGCTAGCCCGTTTTAGCTGGCTAGCCTGCAGGGTCCCAGCCAAAGCCGCTGCTTCCACCAACAAGGCCGTCCTAACCTTCTCTGCCGTCTCCAGCTCTGCACTTAGGGTGACCACCTTCGCCTGAAGGTTCGAGTTCTCAGCCACCACACTTCCAAGCTCGAGCTTATCCTCCTTAGATTTCAATGTCTCTTTTAGATCTCTACATCGATTGATGGACCTTAGTATCCCTTCATCCTTATCTTTCAGCTCCTCGTTTTTCCTCTTAATCTCGTCACACAACTCCTGGAATTGCCCATCCTCACCAACGCTCTGAATCACCTTCCGATACTTGGAGCAGTACTCCCTTACTTCAACTCCATCCTCCCATATTGAGCCACTCTCTCCTCCTCTCGGCGATTGCGCTCGATGTCCAGAATGAGAGTCTAGCAAAGGAAAAGAATCGAGTAAAACAACAATATCGACAAAGCACAAGACATAATTAAACCAGTCACCTGCAAGGCCATCCCGGATATGCCACGGCAAAGTTCGGCATCTCTCGGCATCCGCAGAGTCTCGTTCTCAACCTCGGAACAAAGGGGAGAGAACGACGGTGCCACATGCTCAATATCAACCAGGAGGTTGAAATCTGTAGGTATGATTATGTGGCGGTTCGGACCCTCCGTCCTTATTTCCACGTAAGTCCTCCTTTCTGTGTAGGCCCTCACCTAATCAGGATCAATGTCGAAACCCGAGTCGGACTCCCCCACATCAGAAGTCTCACGTCACTTCGACCTAGATGGAGAATGGCCACCTGGGATCTGTGCAAACTCCATATTGCCGCAAGACCCCGTCCTGGAAAGTCTCTCTTCGGAGACATGTCCGGGCGCAATACCAATCGCCTCGGCTGGAACGCCCTCTGACCTCGCTTCAAGGACTGAAACCCTTTCCGACCCCTCCACCACTACGGCCTTGCCCGTATCGGCTCGCCACCTCTTCCACGGCGAGGTATCTTCTTCATGAGAAGGCTCGCCGGTGAGTAACAAGACTTGCTGAGACAGAATATGGCCTGAGGCGTCCGTGTCTGACATAACAGGTCCCTCTGTCTGCCGAACTCCGGCCCTGCTCCTCGCAGACTCAGCTAAAGTAAACTCCATTGCAATTGAGGCCGCCCTCTGGCAGAAGGCGAGGGTGGGCGTATTTGCCTTCTTAGAAGTCCACCGACCTGATACAAACACATGTCAAAAAATGATAAGAAATTCGATCGAAAATCGAGCAAGAGAAATACTTACGTGGGGGAAGCTTCGGACCGAAACGCCTGTGAAAGGAAGACCAATCGCGAATCCCCGCGACGTGAGGAAGCACACGGCCTAACCAGTCTTCCATGTCCGGAACGATGGAA
Organism: Nicotiana knightiana; assembly: GCA_005239525.1. NCBI lineage: Eukaryota > Viridiplantae > Streptophyta > Magnoliopsida > Solanales > Solanaceae > Nicotiana > Nicotiana knightiana. Next base: position 99,452 of record ML397568.1, on the reverse strand, counting down.
GGAGCCCGCCTTACGGCTATAAATGAAAAAGACGAGAGTAAGTCACGAAGTGCAGAGAAGGATAAAAGCACGAAACAATAAAGGGTACAAAATGACACTTACGTTGATAGTTCCATTTTTCGGGAAACTCGGTCAGGTCTGCCACCAACTGCTCAGTTCGAACGAAAAAGTACTTACGCCAGAATAAGCGACTCGCCTTGTCGTCCATCCTAGCCACCAATACCTTCGTTCCACGATACCTCAAATGTATCATGGTCCACGAAGGAAGGTCGGTGAAAATAGATGCAGCAAATGGCGGAGGTCGACTCCACAGCCAGCCAACTCCGCATACTTGGTCAACATCATAAAGACCTTATAGCAATACTTGGTCAACCACTCGATTACGACCCAATTTTTTACATAACGAACACGGAATTATCCGCTCACCAAGGACGAGGTGTCCCACGACCTTGATAAGCGAAGGGACTAACTGCATTGGCCAAAATTTGGGTCGGCCTTTATGACGACAATGGTCGAGGTTGAACTACAGCTCGATCAGCAAGTAGGAACCAGCAACCCTAGCTTGGACGAGGTCGAGCGGAGAATTCTAGTAACGACGGCCCAAGTTCAAGTTACAGATGGGAATATTCCCTCCCTAGTACTTTTTAGGGTTACTTGCATATTGTCCCCTATATATAGAACAAGAGAAGAAAGGGGAGGGGGATCGGTTGAATCTTGAACTATCTAAAGAGCATATTCTTCTTGTCTTATCTATTAACCCCAAAACTGAGAATCACTTTTCGATATCCAAGATCCAAGAACTCTGAAGTTCTCTTACATTGTCTATTATTTGTTCAGCCGACAAACGAGGTTGTGGACATTCAACGCATAATATTTGGACGTGCAACCATTGGTTATTACATTTATTACCATTGCATGCATTTACTTCATACCTTTACATATTTATTCATTTCCAATCATTGGTAACTCTTGGGTTTAGAATTTATTATAGCAGTCTAACTCCATCCAAGAACTTGTATTTTTCTAGACCTAATAGTCATTAAGTCTAGGGATTTTTTCCTTCTTATACCATATATAAAACCTTATTACTAAAAATGTGCAAGGTTCTTAAATTACCCGCCTAGTCCACCTTTTTCCTACAATTTATATACCATACGTTAATTAGTATTTAATAGGGCAGAATCTTCCTATAATAGCACGCTTAAAATCAGGAAAAGATCCTCGTAATTGATTGAGCGACATTAAATTCATATTTGAAACGTAAAACCCTTATCTCACCTACGTACTTTTCTCTTAAACTACAATTCAAAAAAAAACAGACGAACAGCTTAAACAAAGTGAAATCAAATTGTAGAATTCAAATCTTCGAGATTTTTCATCAGACCAGAAATCAAATAAGCGACAATATATTCAACAAAATCAACTCAAACTGTAGAAACCAATATTGTAGATATTCTGTTCTTCATCTTTTTTTTCTCAATCCAGAAATCCAAAAAAAAAAAAGTATAGAACAATACCTCAGCAACAACACGCAATCATGTCGAAAATCTCAATCATGCTACAGTTGAATGGGAATTGGGATAACTATGGCAAATTTAGAGATTTTCAAGTTGATGGCATTATGATAGATGAGAATGCAAGCTACAGTATGTTGATTTCTACAATTGCAGAGCAATTATTGATTGATACTTCGGGAAAAATTGTAGAAATCAAATACATTGTGAACGACAATTGTCCTCCAATGGAGATACGAAATGATTTGGGGGTTCGTGTGTATATGGAGACCAAAAAAGAGAATAAAAACTTAGGATCATATGCGCTACGTATAAGTGTACGAGATTTCAATATGGAATTGGCTATCACCAACGATAACACAAGTGCAGGTTTGTTATGTTTAAAATTGCATAGAATTCTTGTTTTACTGTATTATCTACAAAATTACTACATTTGTAGACAATTAAACTACAAACTAGTTAAGGATGTATAAAGCACTATTGCTTGCGAGATTATCGACAAACTTACTACATTTATACTACAAAATAAAATACAATCTATGTTTAAAAAATGTTGACTTCAAAATTTTGTCTTCATCTACAAAATTTGAACAAAAGCTATTCAGATAAATTACAAATCAGTTAATTATGTATGAAGCAGTATTGTTTTCACAAGTATATACAAATTGATACAGTTATACTATAATTTAACTACAATCTATGTGGAAAAAATGATAACTACAGAATTTTCACTATATCTACAAATTACCTACAAAGATTCTACAAAATGATAAATGACACTGTTTATCTTTATTTTCATGCAGGTTCGTCTGGATCCCTAAAGTTACTTGATATGCCATCCTCTCCAGCTATAGAGTAAAATAATAACAGAAGGTACGCAAAGTGCTATTGAAGAAGGACAAGTGTATCAAGACAAGCAAATTGTAGCTGCTGTAATGAAGCACTATTCTGTGATGCACAAGTTCCAGTTCGGAGTTAAAAGATCTAGCCGTAGAAGGTATGGAGATATTTATTGTGAAAAGATCATTAAAAGCAGTGTTTTACTCGAGATATGTATTTTTTGCACATTGTAGATGAATTGTAGTTAAATTGTAGTTAAATTGTAGATTATGTTACTTTATGTTAAAACAATCCTTTTGTTGCATCTACATTTATAATCTGTATTAAATATTGTATTTTTTTTATAGTTACTGGCTTGTATGCATTGGCGAAAAATATAAATGGCACTTCAAGGCAACGTCAATTAATGATTCTACAATGTTCAAGATAAGGAGTTTCAACCGACAAAACACATGATCCTTAATGGACGATATATTCATACAGCGCAAACGTATTGCAGCTGTAGTTGGTAGCATGGTCATTCCAAATTATTGTGATCCTAATATTGTTACACACCAAAGGACATACAAACTGACATGTTATCCGAACACGGAGTGAATCTAAGTTACATGCAAGCATGGAGAGCAAAGGAAAAGGCTTTATAGTTTTTGAGAGGGCATCCTGTTGACTCCTACAGCAAATTACCAAAATATTTTTATATTCTTGAGGAGACTTATCCTGGTTCAGTTGTTAAATTGAAGAAGACAGCAGATGAATGCTTCTTATATGCATTTGTTGCTCTTTGTACATCAATAAGTGGTTGGCAACATTGTAGGCCAGTAGTAGTGGTTGATGGGACATTCTTAAAGTCAGCCTACAGGGGGATTATGCTGACAGCAAGCACCATGGATGCAGCAGGTAAAAGCGTAGAAATTTTGTAGTTTTTTTTTGTAGGCAGTCTATAAAATGTAGATACATTGTAGAAATTTTGTAGTTATTTTGTAGGCAGTATATAAAATGTAGATACATTATCGATATTTTGTAGATATATAGTAGTAATTATGTATTTATATTTTTATATACATTTTCAAAAGCTTCCAATTAATTTTTATGAAATAATAATGTAGGTACAATATTGCCCTTGGCATATGCTGTGGTTGATTCTGAAAATGACGCATCGTGGAAGTGGTTCTTCGAGCAATTAAAGCTAGCATATGGTGAAAGACCTTCAATGTGTGTTGTTTCGGATAGGAATGAGAGTATCCTGAAGGCAACATCAATTGTCTATCCAGGAGTGCCACACTACTCTTGCATGTGGCATATTTGGACAAATATAAGGGCAAATTTCAAGAAGGGTCAGCTACAATTACATGAATTGTACTTTGCTACAGCACAGTCATACAATTTGGATGAATTTAATGAAAGGATGTCGAATATTGAAGAGATAGACCCGCGTGTTAAATCATACCTATATGATATTGGCTATCATAGATGGTCAAGAGTACATGCAACGGTGAATAGAACTTGGACAATGACATCAAATATTGCAGAGTCGTTGAATGTTGTAACAAAAGATGCAAGGGAGCTGCCAATATTTGACCATTTAGAGTATATGAGGACACTACTAGAACGTTGGACCAACGAGAAGTTATTGAAGGCAAAGGGTACTTTCACATTCCTTGGGTTCAAATTCAACAAAGAATTGGAGAACAACAGAACATTGTCTCAGAAGCTTAGGGTAAGATCTGTTTATTTGGTGCAGAAAAAAGAAATAATTTAATATGCAGTGTTTCCAGATTGTAGATAAATTATAGACAAATTGTAGATACTTTGTAGGTTGTAGATAAGTTGTAGAATTTTTGTAGATAAGTTGTAGATAATCTATTTGTATGATTGAAATAATAGCTTTTCTGTTTGTTCGGTAATTGTAGGTGAGGGCTTCAACAGATCATATACATACTGTGTTAGATGGTGTGAAGCGGTACATTGTGTGTCTCAAAAGCAAGAAATGTAGTTGTGGCCAATTCCAACTTGAAGAACTTCCATGTGCGCATGCTTTGGCAGCATTAAGGCATAGGAATGAAACTTATGAAAACTATTGCTCTCTGTATTACACAAAGGAGAGTCTACTGCGTACATATGAAATACCAGTAAATCCTCTTCCTGATGAAAGTAAATGGAATGTGCCACAACATATTTCGGATAAAGTAGTAAATCCACTGACGGGAGATAAAAGGCAACCAGGAAGACCTCAAAAAGAAAGATACAAAACATATGATGAAATAAAGTCAAAGAAGTACAAGGTGTCATGTGGAAACTGTGGAGGTGAAGGGCATAACAAAAGATCTTGCAAGAATGCGCCCAAAAAGAAATAAATATCATGTAGTTAGAATAGTTATTCAAAATAACTGTTAGAGTGTTCAAGTTAGCAGATTTTTGTGTGTAATCGTTTAAGTTTTTAAAGATCATATGTTTTTACAGAAAGTTGTGTATTCTCCTTCAACTACCAACTAGCATCAACTAAACTAGGAAAACATGATACTATTTCTTCTTTCTCTGGACTCTAGTCTTCTCATTCAATGCAGGAGCACCCTTCCTCCTTGCTAGCCTGCCTGTAACCTTCGCTTTCACTGATTGACCCATCTTCTTGCTTCTTTGTAGCATAATCATATAGGAGAGCTTCATAGCGTCTATGGTGTTGGTCAATATCAGAAAGGTCTTCTGCGGGGATTGACAAATCTCCAAGACTAACATACTCCACAAAGGTAGCCACAAATACACCATAATCGCTGCATAAGACAAAAAAATTTAACTATTTAACAAATGATTATAAAAAAAAATATTTAAACGTTTAGAAAGAGAGAATAGTTTTTTACAGTGATCCTTCTTTTTGCTGTGGAATCTCCGCAACCATCCACTGAATGTTAAGAGGGTTTAACTGGTTTCTCAATATATGCCTTTGTATTCTTGAAGTCAATGTCTTTATGCTTCCCATAGAAACCAGTGCAAGACAAATATAGAGGGATAATGACTGAAAACTTAACAACACAGGATTCAACAGCATTATGATTGTGTGAAGAGACTATGGAATCATACGCATAAAGTTTCCTGTCCGCAATGTCGAAAATGACCAACAACCAATGGAAATTCTCTATAATTTTCACGGGCATGATGACATAGTCAACTTCATCCTAGGCAACATTAGCAAGAAGTCTATACCCCAAAAAATATTCTGCAACATCATCATGGGGTTTAACAACCGAATACTTCTTTTCTGGCGGAGAATTTATGAACTTCTCATAGATTTGCTCAATGNTACCCCAAAATATATTCTGCAACATCATCATGGGGTTTAACAACTGAATATTTCTTTTCTGGCGGAGAATTTATGAACTTCTCATAGATTTGTTCAATCTTCATCTTGAACAAATAATCGGTTGTTGTAAACCTAGTTTTGTTGTTGCTGCCATATTTGCCTCTTTTTCTCAGATAATACATTATAACATCAATGTGTTGCACAAAAAAATAAAATCTACTATAAGCTACATTGTAATTACAATTACCAACAAAACAGCTACAAATAATTCTACAATGATATCTAAATACAAGTCTACAATAAACCACAAAGTCATACTTCAAATAATCTAACAATTAGCTACATTTTAGCTGCAGTATACTGCAACACATGGAACACAGCAACTACAATCAGGTCTCTATCATATATACATTTATACTACAAATTAATCTTGTAATGTTCAGCCTATTCTACAAATTCACTACAATTTAACTACAAACATGAAATACACCTATATCTATTTTGTCCAAATTACTAAATATAGAATTTATAGATACAAATCATCAGCAAATTGGATACATAAGGTACAAACTAAAATACAGTCACACTACATAGAAGAAAGACATCATTTATAAGTCTGTATACATTATATCTACAATTCAAAATACAAGTCATGGTCAAAATATATTTCATATCTACAACATAACTACATTTAGAATACAAATTCAGAAGACACATTATATCTTATGAATAGATTCTCTGATATTTACCGAGTCATTGAGGACTTGTCTAGGGTGAGAAAGGGAATAAAATCAGTCCTTCTTATCAACATTTTCCACTCCAAGGTCTAACCAAGGCTTGATTTGGTTATCCTTTATGGAAAATGGAGCCTTCCTCTTGTAACAACAATTAAATGTCCGAAAAAAATATAGAATGACTTACAGATGTAAAAAATAAATGCTGAAATGAAAGTGTCAAATTAGGCATTCATACCTCTTAGATCCTTTGGCATTACAGTGGTATAACCACTTCCCCGGATGCCTGGTTCTCCCCGGATGCATACGTGTTGCTTCTGGTATAGGCTCGCCATACTTAACCAATTGTGTTAAGTTGTCGGGCAACTCAAAATCATCCAATGTGACCCCCTTCTTCTCAATGTTTGATCCTTCAGAATCACCTACATCCATATGTTGTGCATCTGCACCTTTATTTTCCTGTTGCTCAGTGGCCTGTTCTGTCTGAGTTGCTATAGTCACTCCGTGAATCGGGGACTATGCATTAATATCTTCAATCTCTGTAACATAATACATAAGTTACTTAACAGGAATGTAAAAATGTATAAACTACAATAATATATCTCTGAATGACAGTATGATATTATACATGCTTGGTCTTCATCAGTTGCACCTTGAAATTCTGTATATAAGTCAGCATGTACTGGAACATGTTCTGGACAAACTGCAGCTTCAATTTGTTGTGTTTTATAATTAAAAATGGTAAATAATACTACATAATGTTGCCTTGAATTTTTAGATACATGTAGGAAGTTGTAGAAAAAATGTGAATAATGTGGATATGCCCTATAAAGTTTTATACTAAATGTAGATAACTGTAGGTATTTTGTAGATACATGTGTTGCTAGTGCTTGCATGCACTTGTTCACCAATATTGAACTGAAATTGCTGGTTGTTCACTCCTTTTTGTTGGTCATTGATTTTGGTTGAACTACCAGCAAACTAAATATTTTATGTTAGTTTGAGTATATTGTTTCATATGTCATAAATTATTTTGGTATATAAATATATGTCAACTCTTACCTTTGCATCATCCTCATCATTTCTACTGTTTAGCAATTTCAAAACAGTCTTCACAGAATCATCTATAAACACTCGAAGGCCATGTAATTCTACAAATACAGCCTTCCTAAAATCCTCTAGCTTTCCATCAACCTACAAGTTAAAAATATAGTAAGTTGTTAATTTTTATAATATGTCCTAACATAAATTAATAAATATGTGCAATTATAGATAGGAATATGTCAGAATGAATAATTTTTTATATATTCTGAAGGTTGTTTATGAAATGTAGATAAATTGTAGATAATTTGTAAATATATTGGAGTTCATAATATTACCTGCTCAATTCCTTTTTCTAACTTTCTGAGCTTCTTAACCACAGAGTCCTTGTCCTCTTGACAATCTGTTTGTTTGGGTTCCAATGTTGGAGGATCAACATTGGGAACCTCAGATGATTGTTCACCTTCTTGATCTTCATACTCAATTTTTTTTTGGCAAAGTAAGCACTCCAATCTCTTCTCCAGATTCACTAGAGCTTGTAAACTAAATGAGGAAAAAAATAATTAGTTCGACTAAGGCAGAAAATGTAGATATTATGAAGGCAAATGTAGAATCATAAAAAAATAAAAACTTTACCTTAATCCACTCAGGCTTTATTATCTTCTCTTCAAAGGCAGCTAGCCAAATCTGCCCCTTAGTAGCTGACCATCTTAATATGCGAGGTATTGAGTCAGAACACCTCGTAGCAAGCTCAGTGCTGACAGTCGAGCAACATTAATAAAACCATACTTGCAATGCTAATGAGCATCCCCGTATGAGATAAGAATGTACATGGGGATTTAGTCGGTGCCTAACAGGTTCCATAACCTGATTGAACGATTTAATACCCTATGGATATGACTCAAACTGACCAGACTCTACCAAATAGAACCTAAAGTGGTCTATAAAAGACACATGGTCTTTATCAGAAGGGCAAACAAAAAATTCCAAAAGATAAAGAATGCACAACTTGACTGCATCCTCGTCGTTTACCCAAGATCTATTTGTTACTATGTTTTTCAAATACCACTTCTCTACTTTTTTTTTGTTAGGAAAATAGTTGTTCATTAGCTTGCTAACATAACTAGAAGTATATCCATAATCTGTAACCTGATTCACACAATTTAAACCGGTAATTAAAGTAAACTCTCTCAATGAAAAATTTAATTTTTCACCCTTCAAGTGGACTAAAAAATATGATGCATTGGACTTAGTCAGTTCATACTTCATCAGAAGATGAATGACNGGGGGGGGGGGGGGGGGATAGACAGTAAGTAACCAAAACATGTATTTTTAAAAAGTTTCAAAGCATTTGGAGACAATATCTCTTTTATCTGGCTAGGAATGCTAGGGTCAGACAAAGTGTGGAATCTAAGCACCACATAATCCATATTATGTGGGGCAAAATAATGTCCATTCTGCACAAAATGATAAATTATTTCACATTAGTAAACTGCATAAAAAGGAAACATTAATCTACATTTTATCTACAAATGTAACTACAAAATCACTACACAATAGTTAAAAAACAAATCATTTTCTACAAGAAAAGGCATCAACAAAAAAATACCTACAAATTTGCTTCAAATAGTACAGCATACCCACACAAAACACTACAAAACATCTACAAATATAAACATTGTCTACAAAAATGCAGGGAAAAAAGTAACTACAACTCTGCTTCAAATTTTAAAAGCTAACCACAATATAACTACAAATTCACTACAAAAAACTACAATTATAAACTATAGAACATCACAACTATAAATTATCTTCAAAATTGAGACAATTAATCTATACTTTACGAAAAAACGTAAAACACGGATTTTTACATCCTAAACCAAACTAAAAAACTAGAAACGAAACTAATAAATGTTTACCTTCAGCAAAGATTTTTTCTGAACCAATTTTGGGTGTTTTTCGGACTGTTTCTTCATTTTTTGTTTTGAGGAAGCAGGAGACGCCTTGGGTTTCTTTCCTGTTGGAATTTTAGGGACCTCTTCAGCAAAATCGTCGTCTACCAAAACCTCTTTCCCTTTTCGTTTGAGTTGTTTGCCTGGTGTAGAACTTCCTCCAGCATCTACATCATGTTTTTGTTTTGTTCTCATCTCGGCTCGGATTTGTCTGGGAGATGAACTACGAGTAGTCTCTTCCATTGCATATGGAGATTTTACTTATTTTTTGGGTAATTTTGGTGTTAACACCCCCAAATCAATTGAGGGGATATCACCTACTGCAGATTTTTTAGGACTTTTTTTTGGATATTTGATGTTCTTCATGGATTAACTTCAACTTGACTAAAATTGGGAACCAACTTTGTAGAATAACAAAAGGTTAAAAGAGATTTGTTTGTGTTTTACGTTCTTCGTGGGTAGTTGTAATTCTGTAAGACAGATAACAGAAGGTAAACGTGGGGGAGTGATGGGTAAAGGTAAAACGTGGTTGGGGGG